>CM055279.1:37032080-37077041 GCA_029237695.1 Conchocele bisecta
GAGTAACCATAGATAGAATTTCATTGTTGACCCATTTAATGCTGAGGATATGCCATTTTGATTGGGGAAAATCATAAATATTTTCTTTAAATGTGCTTAGAAGACAAGCTAGTATATGTCGCGACCGCCATTTGAACCGTTTCATAGTCATACATATACTTTCATTGAGAAATAACAAAAATAAAAATAAACTATTTGAAAATTCATACCTGTAAAGGTCTATTCCACATGTTACATGTGTAATGGGTTAATGAACATGATGAAATGTTTTTTTCAGTCTGGTAAATTTTTGTCAGGTCTGCATGTAGATTGCGTAACCATACATAGAAATTCATGATGAAGTTGTTACAGAAAACATGTACAGCGACAATGCATACTACTGTGCTTAACAGCTATAGTGTTTGCTTTTTGCAGCTCAAATAAGTGAATTATTAAATTTGTTTTATTTTTTATCATTTGTTCCCTATTTAATAAGGAAGCAAATAAATAATACATTTGTAAACGTAAAATACGCATTGAATTTGAAATCTGGGGGTACATTACTCTTTAAATACAAACTTATCTGGAGCTCTGATCATTGTATGTTCTTCTTTATATTTTCAGGTTGTCCTACTGGATGGGAAGAATTTGGTTCCCGGTGTTACAATTTTGTCAATGACGAGAAGAGAATTTTTGAAGAAGCCGATGCATGGTGTTGGGTATGTGTTTGTTCAGGGAGCATGTCTGTAATAGCTGTGCTATTGAATGGATGTAAAGCTCCAATCAATCAGTCAATCAATTGATCAATCACTCACTCAAACTTTCATCATGAATTTCATACATAAGCAAATGAGACAGAAATGATATCTATCACTGTCTATGGATGTTAAACAATTGAACGTCCATCATATCGTAAGTACTCGGGAACAATGCATATAAGCCCCGGACGAAAAAAACGACAATATGCATGCATGGCCAGTGTCGCCCCAGGTTAACCTGTGCATAAACGATCCCTTTTCTCAACCAATATCCAATTTTATCCTGTCAACACAGTGCGTAAGTGCCATGAAGTGCCGTGAAGCATTTATTTTTGATATCCTGTCAATACGACCTAATTTCTGCGTATGAATATGTGCTGGGGTTATATTTTTGCATTTTACATCCATTTGTAGGTGTTGACGGGATAAATAGAATAGTAGGTTAATATCTGGCGCGGCACGGAAACGGGATGTGCTCGGCAGAGCCTCGCCCATCCCGTTTCCTTAGCCTTGCCAGATATTTTTACCCATTCATGGCACTATTCTCTATTTATCTTGCATGCAGCTGCTAAAATATATTCAAATATGTAACACCAAATAGACAATATACATAGACAGTTGGTGTTGGGATCTTGAACTTATTTGCCAAACTGAACAAATAAACCAAAAAAGACAAATGTTTACATTGTTCCAATATTTGTGAAAACATAGTATGTTTTCAAATCATTTCTGAAAACTTTCCAGCCAAAATGTCCAGTTCTAAAATATTAATAGCCAAATGGCTTTTAGTCTAAGCCAAATGGCTACTGCGGCTACCAGTAGAACCCACCCTGCATATGTTGGTGGCAGGTGGGAGCATGCGATGGGTAATTTAACGATCGGGATTCATCCTTACCGAAATCGCGACTGGAGACCTGGTTTGGCCCTCACATACGTCTTTGGCATTTTGTATGTGACAGTTGAATCTGGTTATACCCCTTATGTGAGTATTACGATATTCATAATCATATTTTAGGGGAAGGGGCCAAGTGACCTTGGTGTGGTATGGACCTAACACCAGGTCAGGTTATTCTAATTTCAGGGCTGAATATATTTGTTCTCGATGTAAATATTCCGTTCTGATTTTGGGATTTTCCCCCCAATGCAGCAGGTTAACCCGTTTGCCCGGCCTTACATGACCTTAGCTGTTGATAGGCCGTTAAACACTAATAAAAAAAACCACCCTGCATATATATGTACTTACATCGTTTTACTTTTGCTCTGTGACAGCTCCATTCGCAATTGCTGACAAACTGATCATAAATTACCTGTCCTGTCTTCCCAGATTTCAACAAATCCTCCCAACATAGTTTTCATCTGTAGCCTATTTCACTAACATTGCAAAGTATACTTTTCTAGCAAAGGATACTTTGAGGGAGAAATTTTAAATTTTAGGATACATTTATTAATTTTTATTACATAATGTAATAAATTCAGTACATGTATAATAATTCTGCATACTTTTAATCATAACATATATGCAGTTGTTAGTTCTATATGAAATAATGCATTTCAGGAAAAATAAATGATTTCTTACTCAAAGTATACTTTGCTAGAAAAGTATACTTTACAATGTTGGTGAAATAGGCTACTAATGTCTCCCAATTTTGGAAATGTTGTATATCTTTCTTCCGAATTTGTTGCATTTCATATAAAGTTCAACCTATTCAAATGAACAACGATAATGTGCACAGTAGTATACTGAGTGTGCTGTTTGATCAGGAGCTACACTGGTCACAAATCACATAAGCCCCATTTCTCCAGTCACAGCCACATATAATCTTCAGCCAGCCTGATGTGGGGTTTGGTGCACAGGTAGAAGACTCGGACCTATGAGACCAAAAAAAATCCCTTAAAAAAAATCACATTATCCCACCCACTTGGTCTTGTATTGTATATTACATTTACTAAACGTAAGATACAGTACGAGACCAGGTGGGTGGGGTAATGGTTTTTTTTTTTAACATAATGTACAGGTGGGTGGGGTAACGGGATTGTTTTAATGGGCTTTTTTTCTGTCTCACAGGTCAGTCTTCCACCTGTGGTATTGTTGTTACATAATTCATCCACATATTATGTTTGTAGGTGAATGGGTCGAGACTTTTAACAATAAACAGCTATGCAGATCATCAGTTTATATCTACCTGGCTAACATAATGTACAGGTGGGTGGGGTAACGGGATTGTTTTAATGGGCTTTTTTTCTGTCTCACAGGTCAGTCTTCCACCTGTGGTATTGTTGTTACATAATTCATCCACATATTATGTTTGTAGGTGAATGGGTCGAGACTTTTAACAATAAACAGCTATGCAGATCATCAGTTTATATCTACCTGGCTGACAACACATGAGGGACAACATGTTTGGGATAATTTCTACCTGGCTGACAACACATGAGGGACAACATGTTTACAGGTAACACCATAATTACCCATATTGTTCACTGCTATTTATAAACACATTGACCCATACTGTCTGTCCGTCAGTCCGTGTGTCCAGCACATTAAGAAGTTCGCCGGAGTTTCTCAATTATGTCATAACTTATATATCCCTTGAAGTATTGCTTAGATATTTCATCACAGCATACCTGCAGCCAAATTCCGTACATCCATGCTGCCCATATTATGACCTTGACCTTTTGACCTTCACAACTTTTAATTTGTTCACACATTAAGTTTGCCAGAGTTTCTCATTTAAAAAAAAAAAAATTTTCATTAAACTACTTTTATCCCTTCCCTTGAAGGATTACTTAAATATTTCAACACAGCATACTTGTGTCACACACCCATGCTGCCCTAATATGACCTTGCCCTTGTTACTTGGCCTTTTGACCATCACAACTTTGAACTTTTTCTCCCATCAATAAGTATTAAAGCCGGAGTTTCTGTCATAACTTCTATATCCCTTGATAGATTACTTCACTATTTCAATACATCATACTTGTGGAAAAATTCCACACATCCAGGCTGCCCTTAATGTGACCTTGTGACCTTCACAACTTTGAACTTGTTCACACATTAAGAAGTTCACCAGAGTTTTGCAAATCTATCATAATTTCTATATCTGTTGATAGATTACATGTACTTCAATATTTCAATACATGTACATCATACTTGTGAACAAAGGCCATGCATCCATGCTGCCCTTAAAGGTACATGCCCACGCAGCAGGTTACACTGTACTACTACTTTTCATTTTCTGTCATGCCTTATATGAGCCATTTGTCCACTAACAAGTTATTTTTAATTACGGCGCGTGTTAATTGGTGTTAAATCGCATTTTATGTGCCGCGACCAGAAATGGTATTTTCCGACCTCGTGCTATTTTTACCAATACGCGTCACGTGACACGGTCAATCATATCACATCTTTGACATGCGCAGTGAAGTATCGGAAGTTGAGAAGAAAAATCTCTGTTCGAGTCCAAATCTAAATCTCCATGTAACTCTTTCCATTTGGTGATCTGGTCGCCAATATTAACCACTCTCTCTCTGTATTGCCTGACCCTCAGACATTTCGCCTTTTTTTTGGCCGACACCGTTTCATACAATTTCCGTCCTGGACGTTTCGACATGTTGATATTCTTGTTTACATATTGGGAAGCCTACTGGTGTGAGTAGTATAACTTGCGCAATATGCGCAACCTGCAAGCCGTTGGAATGTGAAAGTCGTTATTGTTCCCCGCACATTATCAAAATAGACTGTTACCGCCGCGCGTCGCTAACAGTAAATTGATAATTAATAAATTATTATATTTGTATAGCGGGCACTCGTAATTGTTAGAACTGGTGGAATAGTGACATAATTATACACTTATTTAATTCCTATAAAAAACATTTTCTGCCTACTGCGTGGGCATGTACCTTTAATATGACCTTGGCCTTTTGACCTTGATAACTTTGAACTTTTTCAAACATTAAGAACTTTGCAGGAGTTTCTCAATTCTGTCATATCTTCTATATCCCTTGATGGATCACTATAATATTTCAATATGTCATACTTGTGCACAAATAACATACATCCATGTTGTCCTTAATATGACCATGACCTTTTGACCTTCACAACTTTGAACGTTTTCTCAAATTAAATTGTACTATTAACTTTGTGACAGTTTCTTCATTGTGCCACCGGGGGGCATTTGTGTGCCGACAGGCCACATTTTCTTGTTTAAAATATGTAATAACAGCTGAATGTACGATACTCTCCCCATACTGGGGACTGTTTCACAAAACTTTGTATGACTAAAATGTTCGTAAGCGCAAATTTAGGATCGTCTGGAGATTTCAATGGATGGATTTACATTTATTGAGCATAGGCTGCCTATGCTCAATAAATGTAAATCCAAAAATTAATTGTTTACAAGAAGACATTGTTTTGTAATTTTAATGTGAAATTTACAGACTATCATAAGTTTGCACTTACGATAATTGTAGTCGTACGAAGTTTAGGTGCATTCCTGTCCGTATATGATCTTGGTGTGGAACATATGTAAAACCCTAATTGTATCAATGACTCCATCAATCTGTGAAGGACGCTTTCAAGGTGAAATTCAGCCCACTCTGTTGATATATAAATGGTAACGTTTAAAATTGAAGACATACACACAAACAGTATAGATCCTGAGGAGTATTTTCCTCATTAATTGCCATATACAGTAGTTTCTATAAACTTGACACGCAGAAACACTATTTAATTTCATGAGCTTCACTGTTAACTGAATGTTGGTTCCTGATTGCAAAGTACCGGTATGCAAACATGTTTTTAGTACTCCTATACCTTACTTACTGTGGAACCCAGAGCTCCAGACAAGTTTTGTATCTAAAGAGTACTATACCCACATATTTCAAATTCAATGCGTATTTTAATTTTACAAATGTATTATTGATTTTCTTCCTTTAATAATAGGAAATAGGGAATAAATGATAAAACATAAAACGAATTTGAAAATTCACTTATTTGAGCTGCAAAAAGCAAACACTCTCTTTTCACTACTCAATTTGAAAATCAATGCGTATTTTCACATTGCTGTGAGTATGTTGTACTCCCACTTTTGATAATCAATGCGTATTCTGCTAACATAATTGTGTAAAATACGCCAATACGCACCTTATCTGGAGCTCTGGGAGCCTCTCTAGACCGGGCACCATGGGGACCTCCCAGGGTGTCCGGTTTAGAGAGGTTCCATTGTACATATTCAACCATTCAATCAATCACTGCACAGGGGACAATTTCCCACTTCAAATTGCAAATTGTTCTTAACCCTTAGACCGCTATCTTATTTTTTTTTTGTCGTCTGCTGTTTATTTTCTATTTTTCATTTTTATCATCAAAAACATGCTTTGACAGCACTTTAGAATAATTTACAACATGCTTTGACAGCACTTCAGAATCATTTCCATTGGAAATGATTCTGAAGTACTGTCAAACCATGTTTTTATTGAGAAATAAGGCAAGATATAAAAGCAACAGCAGACTAGAATTGTTGCGAGTAGCGGTCTAAGGGTTAAAACAAGAGTGGGTGGCAGGTGGGAATATGCGATGGGTAATTTAGCGATCTGGGTTCATCCTTACCGGAATTCTGACTGGAGACCTGGTTTGGCCCTCAATTACGTCTTTGGCATTTTGTATGTGACAGTTGCATCTGGTTATACCCCTTATGTCAGTATTACGATTACTCGTGTCTTTGGTGTGGTATAGACATGGCACCAGGTCGGGTTATTCTAATTCCAGGGCTGAATATATTTTTTCTCGATGTAAATATTCCGTTCCGATTTTGGGATTTTCCTCCCAATGCAGCAGGTTAAAACGGGATCGAACCCGTTTGCCTGGCCTTACATGACCTTAGCTGTTGATAGGCCGTTAAACACCAATAAACAAACAAACCAAATATTCCCTTCTTGAAATTGCAAATTTCTCTTAAAACAAGAAATTTGCATTCAATTGTAACTGGAACGGGTCCCAAAATCTGAAAGTGTCCAGTTTTGGCCTAATAACAACCACTGATTTCAGCGAACAACCTGTCTGGTTTACGAGTGGAAGATACAACTTCAATGGCTCCATATCGTGGGACAGTGACACGATTCTACAGACGAACGGGGATTCTCATTGGGTTGCCCGCGATGGGCCCGATAGATACAGCCCATTTACGAGGATCGCTTATGTATTTGAAGGTTTGTCAACCAATCTAATTATCCGTTTTAGCCCATTGAAGTCTATTGATACAATTGTTTTTGTGAAAAAAATCTGATTATTTTGTTTATTTCTCCGCAAACATATATGTTGTTACCACTCATTTGAACCATCTCGTTGAGACGGTTCATATGAGTGGTAACAACATATACTGTCAAACATAAATAGAGAAAATTTTCAAAATAGCGAGAGAAAATCTAATAATTTACATACTACTGTAACTGTATGCAGCCTATAATGGATTAATATACCTTGATTATAGTGCCGTGTCATTGAAGGTGTTTTTGGAAGCCAAGTAAAGCTAAAATGTTTTCCCGCGAAACAACTATATGTTCTGTCATGGCAAAAATAGATGTATCGAGTGTTGAACTGTTCGTTCAGTGTAACGAGAATGTTCCCACAACTCCATAGCAAACAGGGTAGGCCTGGAGTTGCACTGTTTGCAAGCTTGGTGTGTGGTGGGACACGTATACTATGTAAAATGTAATTACTGTTTGTCAATCAATTTTGTTCTTTTGCATTAATTAATAAACAAAATGGCTGTGATAATGTAATAAATTCAATTGAAAATTTCTCCCTGAAAGTATACTTTGCTAGATAAGTATACTTTGCAATGTTGATGAAATAGGCTACTGGTAACAAGTTGACTTCAAACTTTTGAAACTCTACGGCGTCGGAACTGAAATGGCCATATAAGAAACAGAAATTTTCCCTGTGTGTCCCTCCAACTAATAAATCAACCACTCGGCCAATACATGAATCCATTGCAGGGGGTCAGTATTCTGGGTTCGGCTGGGACCAGTAGCCGATTTCATCAACATTGCAAAGTATACTTATCTAGCAAAGTAAACTTTGAGGGAGTAATCAATGATTTTTCCGAAATGCATTATTTCATATAGAACTAATGATTGCATATATTTGATGATTAAAACTATGCAGAATTATTATACTGAATGTATTACATTATCACAGCCAAAATGGCTGTGATAATATAATACATTCAGTATAATACAAATTAATACATTTATCTTAAAATTTCTCCCTCAAAGTATACTTTGCTAGGAAAGTATACTTTGCAATGTTGGTGAAATAGGCTAAAGGTATCCCCAAGTGACCCTCCAACCAATCAGTCAATCAGTCCATCAACCAACCACTCCGCCAATACATCAGGTCCGTATTCAGAGGTAAAAACCAGACGAGGCGAACCAAGTCCCAACTCATTTAGTAAATTATTCACAAGTATTATACACGTTTATAGCTCTGCTGTGACTACATACCCACATTTATTACATGGGAACTAGTTCGGCAAAATTACAAACGAGGCGACCGCTCGTTACGGCACTGTACATGAATCCATTGCAGGGGGTCAGTTTTCGGGGTTCGGCTGGGACCTGGTATCTCCGAGTGTTCCCTCCAACTACATCTGCCAGATGGACAAGGGTCTCACACAGGAAGTGAAGATCCTGCAGAGAGGCTTCGGTAAGAATTTGCAGAGGGTTTATCAAAAAGTTTGCGGAACGCATTATGGAACATGTTGTGTCTGGAGTGGGCCTAAGGGATGGTTTCCGCCCTCCCACGTCACGTTCCACAAACCTCATGTCTAAGTACTTTTATGGCCTTTTAATGATTCTCATATTTTAAAGGTACAAGCCAACTCAGTAGGCACAACATGTTCTTGATAGGAATTAAATAAGTGTATAATTGTGTCACTATTCCACCAGTTCTAAAAAGTATGAATGCCCGCTAGACAGATATAATCTTTTAGTAATATTTATTTGACTGATAGTGACTTGCGGTGGTATCAGGCTATTTTCATATGCAAATGAGGCATGATATTTTTTGAAAAATAATAGCATAGGAAGTGTTTGCGTTCTACGGTACTCGGCGTACATGTGGTTCAGTAGATCATAATAATGTCCAACTTATTCAAGACCTTCTCGAACTGCATGGACAAAACCAAGGTTCGCGTGGGTGACAAGGTTGTCAAGCTGCGTGAGGAGCGTGAACTATTTGGCAGATTCCTGATTATCCAAGGAAGCTAAAACTTTAAGAGACCATAGGAGAATATGAAATGTCAGTGGTCCCGCTGTCCCTATGCGCTGTTGATGGGTCCCTCTATATTCCGACAGACAAAGCCAGTCTAATGCACGCCGTTGAAGAAGCCAAAGTTGAACCGCTTCAGTTGAGCCCTACTATCGACATATAGTGCCGGACGGTCGTCATTCTCGAGTCCTTGTTGTTGATGCCATGGCTGTTATTCAGAGAATGAAAAGGACCATGCGCAGGCTTTCAGAATTTCAAGATGCATTCATCAAACGCATAGAGATGATGATGATTGGCTATGATGAGGGAAGGATAGTCTTTGACTTTGACCGCTATCTCGATCTGTCTCTGAAGAACAAGACACGTCAGAAGATGGCAGTGACATCCACAGAGTTTGACATACACCCGGAAATGAAGCTTACCATGTCTATCAAAGAATTGCTATCTTCATCAAGAACCAAGTGTAGCCTTACAGATATGTTCGCTCAAGGTTTACTTCAACACTTCACTAGCAACAGTGTTTGTAAACTCGTCGTTCTGTTTGACAATAAAATCAAGGGCCATGATTTTGAAGATGAACATTCACATGAAGAGGCTGATACACTCATTCCCAATCAAGTGATGGCTTCAGTAGCCGACGACCCTTGTCGAGAAATATGCGTGTGGTCACCAGACACCGATGTCCTCATTCTTCTCATCGACCTGGTGTCTAATGGTCGCCTTGGAGCTCAAACCCGCTTGAAGTTTCTAACTGGCAAGGGCAGAACATTCAGAGACATTGATCTGGTTGAGCGCGTACGAGTGATTGGGCGTCGCAAATGCCAAGGACTCATCGGTCTCCACAATTTCTCCGGTGCTGACTAGGGCGGAAAATTTGTCAGTATTTCCAAGAAGATCTTGGTGAGCGCATATATGAAACTTGATGAAGATGACCCTGCTATTGACTGTTTCCGGCATCTTGGCGAAGGTCCTATTCCATCTCAGCTTGTCAACGGAGAACTACCATCACAGGTGAAGAGTTGAGAGGAGCCGTTCATCTGCCATGTTTACTGTCCGACAGGGTCCACAGTATTGCCAACTCTACTATAGGAGATGTTTCGGTCTAAGAACTTCCGAGAACTTCTAAGTTACCTCCGACCCGTGCTGCCCTGATCCCCCATATTACGTGTGAAAATTACATTGCCATGCGAGACAAGTCTTAAACAAGCAATTGCCCGGCCCTTCCTCCCATTGAGGAAAATGGATGGAGTGTTGAGAAAGGATTGTATTTTCCAGTCGGGTGTCTCACCCTGCCTGCTCCGAAAGCTGTAATTGAGCTGACTAAGTCTGCATGCAAACTAGGGTGCAAAGAAACTAGTAGGTGCAGTTGCTATAAGAACAAACTTCCATGCACTCCCCTCTGTAAATGCTATGTCATTGACTGTGCCAATGTGGTTAAATGTGGTTAAAGATACTCTCAGCGAGGATGATGATTGTGACAGTCGTGATGAATAATTCAGATAATTGTGCAGTGCCTGTAAAAATTGAATTTATTTCTGTCTATGCTAGGGTCAATTCTGCATTCCTTGTGGACTCCATTTCTATTGTTATTGAAAACCAATGAAGTAGATGGAAGGTTTTGATAATGTATATATGCCTTACCGGTGAACCATCCGCTATCTTATATTATTATGGGTGGGAATTGGCTCGAAGACATTCCATACCCCTGTGGATGAATCCACAGAAAGTTAATTTTGAAATTTTGAGCTGGCATATATACATAATTTGTGCTACATTGTACCTAGTCACAGGCACATTTAGTCAGCATGTAGTCTTAATTTAGGATTTAGATGACGGGCGCCATTTTGAACTATTCGGAAAATAGCCAGCGTTCTCGTACTTTATTGTTTCTCAGTAACAATAGAAGTAGACGGTCCAAAGAACATCGAATCGGTCCATTCGTGCTACACCCTATCCAGATAGTGTTGTATTACTTTTGAAAAACAGGCGTCTTGTCTAGCGACAAGTGTAGACCCCGATCAGCCTACACATGATCTGCACAGTCCTATCCGATTCTGTAATTGTTACTATATATTATGTCAGTTTATAACGGGCTACTATTATTATTGGTTGCTGTTTAATTAATTAGGGACCCGCCGAGAATCGGCGGTGCCTTATAGGTTCCACCCTGTCTGTTCGGACGTCCGTCCGTCTGTCCGTCAGTTTATTTATTGAAGTTTTTGTATGAGTAACTTTATTCAAGTTTTTGTAAGAGTAATAATATGCCAGTGCTTCGTGTGCCGACAGACCACATTTTCTAGTGGTAACTCCGCTTTGTTTTCAGAAAATTGATTCATAATTAAACTGGTTGCAAATACAATAAGCCTGGTGTTCTCATTCTGCAGATCATTTATTAAGAAGGAAGTATTCAACGTCTTATACATTTACTTGTATAAATAAGTTAAGGTTCGATCTATGGATTATATCAGTGTGGCATTACAAAACAGGAACTGGAACATCACTTATGTGATGTTACCTTATTGAAATCCCCACTCGCCCCAGCACCCTCTACACCCCCTCCAAAAACGGATATCAACGGCAACAGGAATTGATTGGAAAGTCTAATAAATGGACTTGGCACCATTGAAAAGCCATAAAACAACACCAAGATTATGAAAATCGGTTCATTATTAGCGGATATAGTGGTTTCATGTGTTCTGGGGGATATGGGCCATAGAGGACCCCTCAAAATGGGGAATAGGGGTCTGAAAATTTGAACCCATAATTTCTCAATAGTATTACCCGAAATCAACAAGATAAAGCAAAAAAAGCAATTTTAGCACACAAATCGTACGGGAGCTGGATACTGAAACATCGCATACCGTACTCGGTACGACATCAGGAAGGGGCTAATGGGATGAGAATTGTAGTACATGTTTTAAATACATGTAATTAATAAATGTCATAAATTGAAGGGGTCAGTGGAATAAGGGGGCTAACTCCATGAGGGAGTTATCCCCCTTTTTCTACCGACCCCTTCAATTCTGTCATCCATTTGAATTTGAAATTCACGCATGGAAAAACTCATCAGACATAAAGCTTATCTGGAGCTTGCATTTCTGCCAGTGGACTTCTACATAACTACAGTCTGATAATCATAGCTCTAGATAAGCTGTGTATACCGTTCTTTTCTTTTGCTATACTGCAACATATATTTAGTCATTGTACATTTTTTGCCTCAGGTGAAATATAGGATTCTGCCCCATTTTCCATCCCTAAAATGACCTTGGCTCTCGACAAGGCTTTTAATCACCATTAATCCTTTCAACACTACAGGCCTGTGTATATATATATATCGTCTCATCAGTATCTGCACTTTTTGCAAGTAATTTTCATATCTTTCAGAACAAAAACACCCCCTTTTCATAAATGGACTAGTCTGAAAATCATTTTGTGATGATTGGATTGGTCAGAAAATTAACACATCACAGTCCATTCCAGTTACTTAGGGGTGAAATGGTTACCGTAAATAAATATTTCTGTGTACAGACTACGGGATGGGTGAAGTCGACCCGTACAACATCAGGAAGGGACCAACCATTATTGAGGAACCCGTGACTGTTGTCATATTCGGCTCAGCTTCAGGCGCGTACATCGAATGTGGTGCCCTCGGAAATCCATACCCGTCATTCCGATGGATTCGCGACGGAAACTCTTCCGTCACGTCCGATGTTGATAACAGGTGTGTATA
Organism: Conchocele bisecta; assembly: GCA_029237695.1. NCBI lineage: Eukaryota > Metazoa > Mollusca > Bivalvia > Lucinida > Thyasiridae > Conchocele > Conchocele bisecta. The sequence goes on from CM055279.1 coordinate 37,044,817, forward strand.
AATTACTGTCTGTTCCACATACCCGTCATTTAGATGGATTCGCGACGGAAACTCTTCCGTCTGCTGTCAAAACATGTATTCATCAAGAAATATGGAAAATAAACAGCATACGACAAAATTTGTTTCCAGCCTTTTAATGAAAAATGGCGGGAAACGAATAACATTGTCTGTTGTTCCTCAAAAATGTCCGCTTTCAAAACGTGTTTTCATTATGAAAAATGCAAAATAGAAAATAAACAGCGAACGACAATATTTGTTTTCTCGCATTTTAAGGACGAATCCCTATTATACACAGGTACACGTTGAGCGGAGGTCGGTTCACGATTCAAAACCCGGATGATCGATTGGACATCGCCGCCTACCAGTGTATCGCTACCAACGAATTTGGGACCGTGATGAGTCGGCCAGCTAATGTCTTGTTTGGATGTAAGTCATTGCTCTATCAGTAGCTGATTTTTCCCGAAATGCATTATTTCATATAGAACTAACGACTGCATATACAGTCGAACCTGTGCTAAAGACCACCTCCGAATAGCAATCACCTGGCTGTAAAGGCCACACTTTTGTTGTCCCAATGGCACAATTACTATATAAATGATCCTGCAAATAAAGACCACCTGTGAATAAAGGTTTGACTGCATATATTTGATGATTAAACGTATGCAGAATTATTATATCGAATTGGCTGTGATAATGTAATAAATTCAGTATAATAAAAATTTATAAATTTATCCTTAAATTGAAATTTTTCCCTCGAAGTATACTTCGCTAGATAAGTATACTTAGCAATTTTGGTGAAATAGGCTACAGGTCCATGTGCTTCTGGGTTAAATTTTGGATGTAGAATGCAATTTTTGTCTCACCCATGTTAGTCCAGCATAAGCATCATCATCGTAGTAGTCGCCATAGGCATCAACAATTTTGGACGTACGTCAAAATGTTGCATATCTCCTGATATGTTGTCGGATCTTCACCAAATTTCGTCAATAGCTTCCTCACATTGGTGGCTAACCACCCTATTCAGTAACCTTGACATTCGTGGGTAAGACACTAAACGGCGATCGCTTTTTAATGTTTTACACAATCGACATGCATGATGCAAATTCCAATAGTGAAGCTGGGAGTAATCTATTAATTCCTTGACCCGGTTGAGGATTTAAATAAGCTTGCTTTCAATCCAATCCCATTTGTATACAACTGGGGCCATTTCACTAAACTTTGTACGACTAAAATGTGCATAACTGCAAATTTAGGATCGTCTGGAATCATACTTTTGCACTTACGAACATTTTAGTCGTACACAGTTTAGTGAAACGGCCCCCAGTATCTTAGTAACAATGTTAATCAAATTGTAAACACTATGGAAATAAAATATGTTTAAATATTGGGACCCTCAAATTATGTAAACATATATTGTTACGGAAATTAAATGTGTACCTAATTATATAACTATTCCACAAGTTTTAACATCAAAAGTGTTTGTTTTTACACAGCATTAACTAATATTTCAATACCGTGTTCGTAGTGGTGATCACCAGTTTATGTGCATGTGAAAATTAGTGTGATTAGTTTTAATTATTTAAATCAAGTATGTGTATCAACTATAACACAAACCCAGGGTCAAGGTCACATACTTGGTGCTTCAAAAACTTACGCTCGGGTAAATATCTTATAATTTCCTTTCACGGATCAGCTTCATACTTCATATACACATTGCTCTAATGGTCCTCTACTGTCATGTGCCAAATCCACGTTTGTCCTGCCCCCGCCAAGCCCAGGGTCAAGGTCACATACTTGGTGCTTCAAAAACTTTAATGCCCAGGTAATATCTTATAATTTCTGTTCCCTTTCACGGATCAGCTTCATACTTCATATACGCATTGCTCTAATGGTCCTCTACCACCCTGTGCTAAATTCACGTTTGTCCTGCCCCCGCCAAGCCCAGGGTCAAGGTCACATACTTGGTGCTTCAAAAACTTTAACGCTCAGGTAAAAAAAAATTTCACTTGGAATTTGGCCTCATTTATTATCAAAGCGATATGTGGGGCATCCGTGTTCTATGAACACATTTTCTAGTTTTAACTTGACCCATTTTTTCCGCGCAGTCGACTTAGCCATTTTCAATGTTAACTTTTCAGGTTTACAATGTTAAGTTTTTGTGTTTATGTCCATTTCTTTGGTGCTGTACCACATAGGACCAACAAACTTTCACAGCTTCATAACCAAGGGGTGCCAACCACATACAACTATCCATCATGTGACCATTTTTTTTACCTTCACCTATTATTTCAACGTTAACTTTTTAACGTACGTCTGGTTAAAGTTTTTTGGTTAAAGTTTTTTGTTATACTATATCTCTGCAACTGCTTCGCCCATTACCTTGAAACTTCACTTGGGTGTGTTTATCATCCATCCATATTTTCATTCTACCCCCCCCCCCCCCCAACCCCCCCCAACCGTGCGGCCCTGTGCCCAATGTCAAGGTCAAATTACTTAAAGTTTTTTTGTGTACTATATCTCTGCAACTGCTTCACCCATTACCTTGATACTTTATCATCATTATCGCGTCCTTACGTCCGTGTGTCCGGTTTTTTCCATCTACTATATCTCTTTTTTTAGTGTCCATGCCTCGCCCCAAGGCACGACATGCAGCCCACGGCCATCTAGTCTACAAAAAGTGGGTATAATTATTTTATCCAAGTGTCTATGCTTGGAAAAAACCTGGCCTTTGTGTCTTTGCCTCGTTTCTTGTTCTCATATATTCCTAAAGTGGGATGACTAGGATCTACACTGGTCACACATGTCAACAGTATTCCTTTTCGCTATTGACCAAAAATAAAAAAAATAAAATTATATATTTTTATACGACCGTTTAAAGAAAAAGGTACATATTATGTTTTACCGCGGAGCGGGCGGACGTGCGGTGGACAGAAAAACTGCATAATTTGTGAACACAACTCCTCAGTCAATCTATCTGAAACTATACACATGTCTGACACATATTGTATTCCATCCCACTGGTCTGTCGGATGAGATTTAAACTGTTGTCCCGTCTCTATATGACCTTAGCTGTTGCTTGGACGTTAAACCCCTTAACTTTCACTTTTTTACGGTGAGCCCCATTTCTCCAGTCACAGCTACATATCAGCCAATGGCCCGTATCTTTCCAGATATGAAGGAGTTTTCTCCGGTGAGGCAGGCGGACGTCTACGCCAATAAGTTCGAAGGGACTCGGATCAGCTGTAATGGGCCTACGGCCTATCCAGGTACGATTTCCCTACGCTGTGTAGGGATGGGCTGTGGCCTAGGGGTTAGAACACTGACTTCCAACCTGGAGGTTGTGGGTTCATTGCATAAAACACCCTCCACCACCAGAATTTATTTCTCCTTTATCACCTCGCCTTGACCATCAAAAATACTTTCATAGTATTTGCATCCCACTGGTCTGTCGGATGAGAATTTAAACTGTTGTCTTAGGCATCAAAAATATGTGGCGCCACCAATAAATGCACTTTCAAATCACGATACTATTATGTAATTGTCAGTTTTACACCAAATTTATCATGCACACGTGCGTGTCACAGGAAATTACGTCTACAAAGCGTGACCCTTGATTCTTAATAAAACTTACTGCTTATTACAACATTTAATGATTAATTTAACGTGTCGGAATATGCTCATGCTTGAGACGGACTGCTGTGCTTTCATTGGTCGTGAAACTAGTGCAAACAATAAGCCTGGCTGAAAACCTACACAACCATTCTTACCCTGAATATTTGGACACCCTTTGTTGTTAGTAACCATATATTTATATGTGCTTCACCAGAATCTATTGTGTCCAAATATTTAGTGTTATTACGGTAACATAATCCGATTCCAGAGGCTCGATACCAATGGTACCAATGGACGCCAAACGAGTTTATTTTCCAAGAACACTCGTACATGTTCGTGTCCAGCAGCGGGTACCTGTATTTCTCGGAAGTTCAGCCGACGGATAGCCGCCAGTATTTCTGTGTAGTGACAGTCACTGCGTCCATCCTGTACAACAAGGCCAACTCGCAGCCACCCAGCCGCAACAGTTTGGGGGTGTGGCTCCTCGTCCAGGGAACTGGTACAAACTCAAGATGGATATATCTTCATTTAAACCACTTTATACAAGACCAAGATGAAAACACGTTTTTAGCGTGCCTTCCGAAGGAAGCCGTGCTTATGGCATACCCTCGGCGTCGTAGGCGTTCGTCTGTCCGTCCGTCCGGGCACACATTAGGGTACTTATGTGGCTAGCCCCACAGGGTTATGGACTTGTTAAAGGATAGGGTTGGTTATAATTAGCCACCTAAAAAATCGTTTTATGTGGCTAAAAATCGTTTTATGTGGCTAATATTTAACATGTGATAAGCCACATAAGTAACCTAATGTAAGAACGTCCGGCCGTCTGTCCGGCCGTCCGTCCGTCCTCAAAAATTATAATGGCCTATATTTTCTGTTTCCTTGCTTGGATTTGCTTCATATTTCACACACGCATTGCTCCAAGGGTCCTCTACTGCGCTGTGGCAAATCCACGTCCGTGCCGCCCCTTCTAAACCCAGGGTCAAGGTCACATGCTTTGTGCATCTCGAAACCTTAACGCTCCGTCGTTTGGGTAAATAATGGCCTATATTTTCTGCTTCCTTGCTTGGATTTGCTTCATATTTCACACACGCATTGCTCCAAGGGTCCTCTACTGCGCTGTGGCAAATCCACGTCCGTGCCACCCCTTCTAAGCCCAGGGTCAAGGTCACATACTTTGTGCATCTCAAAACCTTAACGCTTTGTCGCTCGGGTAAATAATGGCCTATATTTTCTGTTTCCTTGCTTGGATTTGCTTCATATTTCACACACGCATTGCTCCAAGGGTCCTCTACTGTGCTGTGGCAAATCCACGTCCGTGCTGCCCCTTCTAAGCCCAGGGAGAAGGTCACATACTTTGTGCATCTCGAAACCTTAACGCTCAATGGCTCAGGTAAATAATGGCCTATATTTTCTGTTTCCTTGCTTGGATTTGCTTCATATTTCACACACCCATTGCTCCAAGGGTCCTCTACTGCGCTGTGGCAAATCCATGTCTGTGCCGCCCCTTCTAAGCCCAGGGTCAAGGTCACATACTTTGTGTATCTCGAAACCTTAACGCTCGGACGCTCAGGTAAATAATGGCCTATATTTTCTCTACTGCGCTGTCAAATCCACGTTCAAATGTGCCCTCGGTTCCTTTGCTTCCACCGGGCTCGCTTCGTTGTCCTCTGACAACTCTTGTTAATTTTTATAGTAATTATTTAAAAAATCCTGATATGCCACTTTAAATGACATTAGCTGTTAATATAAGATTCAACAATGTCGTGGGTAAGCGTTTGCCGTGGCACGAGGTAACTGTTTGAACTGCAAGGCCATAGGCCACGGGTTCAAACAGTTCCCGAGTGCCACGGCAAACGTTTGCCCACGGCTGGACATGGTCTAACGTTATTGTTACATTTCCGTCGGAAATATCGTGTAATTGGAGCATATATGCAGTACTTTCGGTACTTTGATAATCTGCTCAATTCAAATAGCTGATTTACACATACATGTTCCGGGGCCGCAGTACACGTTGCCCGATGTAGCCGCATCAATTTCAAAATTTCAGTGTGACCGTTGTGAACTGGTCTGGTTACGTAATGGCGTGTTCTAGTAACATCATGAGACGCATGCATTACGTAGGTGTTGGCTTGGCCCCTAAGTGAGCATTGTCTACAGCCATGGTCAAACAGCACCAGTATGTTTGAACACGGCTGTGAGCGGTGTCGAACAATGGCAGTCGTGTAACAATGGGCTGTTAAAGGTGCATGCCCACTCAGAGGGCACAAACTGTTCTTTATAGGAATTAAATAAGTGTATATTTGTGTCACTATTCCACCAGTTCTAAAAATTACGAGTGCCCGCTATACAGATATTATCATTTAGTAATATTTATTTTACTGATAGTGACTTGCAGTGGTATCAAGCCTTTTTCATATGCAAATGAGGCATGATATTTTTTAATTATTTATACACCTCACCTGAGTAAATAGTATTTTCGACAGATTATAAAGTATGATCATTGCACATCAAAATATAAATACAGAGAATAATTAGTAATGTCCGTTAACATTTTAAGGAAACACGGTTATCGCCCCTGATATCAGTGTGGAAATTTACTTATCATATAAAATGTATAATAATGCCAATCAATACATGGGCTGATGGTAAATGAATGTTTATTTTGCCAGTAAGTGTCTCAGATGATGTCTCTGATATAAAGAACATTTTGTGCCTACTGAGTGGGCATGTACATTTAACCAATAAATCAAATCCATTGATCGAACAGCATCACTTGGTATTACCAAATTACAATTCCGCGTTCTTTACAGCAAAACCATGTTTGGCCATTCTCTAGCTTAAAAGTTACCTGATAACTAGAATATCACACTGGTGTCTGTTGATATCAAGTTTATCAGACTAGGCTAGGAAATGCGTAGGAATTCCTACGCATTTCCAAGCCGAAATTATAAACTTGATATCAAAGAACACCAACTTGGTAGTCTTTATATCCTTGATGTTTTTCCTGCCCATTGTTTACTTTAAACTTATATTTATTTCAAAATTATGGCAAGTGAGATACAAACGAGTTTCCATTTCATATGAGAGTTACGCACAATTTATGCACTGAGCCTCTGACGAGGTGCATAAAATGGATGAGTTTCATAAATCTCACATCAAAGGGAAACGAGTTTGAAATTCTGTTTATCACATGACTTCAGCCTCCAAAGAGCTATCCATTACGTGTTCAGTGAGCAGACGCCATTGATTATTTTCGCATCTAGTTGAAGTCTCCACGGAGAAAAATATTTTTAATCCTAGCACAAGATTTAATTCAGCGTAGAAAGGGTTAAATCCATTCACATTTAAACTCATCACATCCTACGCATTGTTTACAGAGCACGGGACGTTTCAGCCAATCATCTACAACCACGTGTTCCCATCACCCGCCATCCGGGGGAGTCGCATCATCATAGAGTGCATCGCATACGGAACGTGAGTACCGTAATAACCCTAAATATTTGCACACCAATCATTTGGGGAAACACATAGAAATATATGCTTTCCCCACAACAGTGAGTGTGTGCCAATATTTAACCCTTTCAACCCTAAGGAACTGGAATGGACTGTGATATGCTAATGTTCCGACCAATCCAATGGTCACAAAATGATTTTCAGATTCGTCCATTTATGAAAAGGGGGTGTTTTTGTTCTAAGAAATATTAAAATTACTTTCAAAAAGTGCAGATCCTGATGAGACGGCTCGTTACGAGCCGGCTCATCTGGATCTGCACTTTTTGCATAAACCGCTATAGCGGGATTTCAGGTTCAAAGGGTTAAGGTTAGTATTGCAGAACTGGTTTAATCACAATAGCCATGTATTTGGATACAATTTGTTTTGGGAAACCCCTATTTAATAGGGGTTTCCCAAAGCAAATTGTGTCCGAATATTTAGGGTTATTATGGTAGTTTCGCTACAGATATGTAAAGATAAAATTACTTGTAACGTGTGTGTTTCCACATAAAACTATCTCGCCCCCTGGACGACAATTTTGGGTGTACGACCAAATGTTAAGTCGGATTATTGTGAAATATGCCATTAGACCCCATTAACCCGGCCTAACATGACCTTAGCTGTTGACAGTCTGTTAAACGCCATTAAATAAATAAAACTTTCACCCCACAGAGCTCTCACTGTTTGCAGCTCAACTAAGTAAATTTTCAACTTTATTACAGTATTTTCACTACTCAATTTGAAAATCAATGCGTATTTTCTCTTTGCTGTGAGTATTTTGTACTCCCACTTTTGATAATCACTGTGTATTCTGCTAAAATATGTTACTAAAATACACGAATACGAGCCTTATCTGGAGCTCTCATATCATTATAAAGCTCCCTGGATGACAATTTTGGGTGTGGGTCCAAATGTTGAATGTCTCCTGATCAGTTGAGTCGGATCATTGTGAAATTTAGTGATTTGACCCCATTAACCCGGCCTAACATGACCTTAGCTGTTGACAGTCCATCATGTGGCTTAGGGGTTAGGACACCTGACTTCCAATCCGGAGGTTTTAGGTTCAAACCTCACCCTCGGCATGAAAAATACTAACACAGTATTTCCATCCCACTGGTCTGTCGGATGAGAATTTAGACTGTGGTCCCGTTTGTATATGACTTTAGCTGTTGCTGGGACGTCAAACCCATTCACTTTCACTTTTTTGTCGAGCCCGCTTGCGGAAAGCGAGACATAGTGATCACAATGAAGTCTGTGCGTGCGTCTGTCCGAGCGTCCGTCCGTCCGTCTGTGCATGTGTCCGTCCGTCTGTCCGCACACACGAATGGGTACTTGTTGGGTACAAAAGTACCCAACAAATGCTCATCTGTGTGTTGGGCAAGCTTTTTAGGGATCTTCTTGGGTAGGGTTAGGGTAGTGTTCGGCACTTTTTGGGTAGTGTTGGATACTTTTTTATACAGTAAAAACCCAACAAGTATCCATTCGTGAGAACGTCCGTCCATCCGTCCGTCCGAGATCTGTGTTAAAGTTTTTAAATACCTAATATATCTCTGCAATCCTAAGTCACATTGACGTGAAACTTCATATGCTTATTAGTCATGATCCATATGTTCTTGCTGTATCCCACTCATGCGGCCCCTGTGCCCAAGGCCAAGGTCAAATGAGTTAGAAGTTTGCGTTCCGAAATCTGCATTAAAGTTTTTAAATACCTTATATCTCTGCAGTCCTAAGTCACATTGACTTGAAACTTCATATACTTATTAGTCATCATCCATATATTCATTCTGTGTCTCACTCATGCAGCCCCTGTGCCCCTATGTCAAGGTCAACTGACTTAGAAGTTTGCGTTAAAGTTTCTGTCAAAATTTGCGTTAAAGTTTTCACATACCTACTATCTCTGTAACCGTAAGTCAGATTTGCTTGAAACTTTGTGTGCTTATTGGGCATCAAACTTTAAATAAATACATTCTGAGAACATCAAATGCCTCGGTGGGCTCGACATGCGGGCCGCGGCCATCTGGTTTCTGTTAAACGCCATTAAATAAATTAAAAAACTTTCTCCCCAGGCTACCACTGGTGTACTCCTGGCATCGGAAAGACGGGCGACCATTCCAAGTTGGGACTAGGATGTCAGACTTGAATCGCGTGATCACTATAGAGAACGCGCAGCTGGAGTCGGAGGGCGACTACGTGTGTGTGTGTAGCGGCAAGGGAGGCGTCACCAGTAAGGTGGTCACGCTATCTATTGAAGGTACCGTAATAAATTTTATCCAAACGTCAAAAATACTTTCATAGTATTTCCATCCCACTGGTCTGTCGGATGAGACTTTAAACTGTGTACGAGTCTGGCGAACATGCTCAGAAAAACCCTGATTTTCCTGCACAGTCTAATTGATATGTAATACACATATATGAGACAAGCCATGCGATTTTGTATCTATGAACATGTGCGATTTTTCATGACATTTATTTACAGAAAATGCGATATTTTCTGTAAATGACGTCGAAAGGTGACAAAATTTTCACAGCAAATGCGGAATAGTATTCCGCATTTGCTATGATAATTTTGTCATCTTTCAACGTAATTTACGGAAAATATTGTACATTTTGTAAATATTTTTCCTGAGATATCGCACATGTTCTTCGGTACAGGATCACATGGCGTGTCTCATATATTGTTAGTGGCATAATTGATGGTCACATGGAAGTTGCCTGGTCAGCCATATTTATGTCCCACCATGATAGTGGAGGAGGCATTTAGTGTTACCCTTGTCCATCCATCACATCCCGTCCTGTCCGTCCGTCATAAGGTTAAATAAGTTTTTGTTTGAGCTTGTATCTTCAATAGTATTACTGTCTGTTCCACGTTTTTCTGCCGACGAACTATTGACTATTAAGCACATTAAATCTAAAAAATATTTAAATGCAAGTACTTTTTCACCAATAACAAAAAAGTCGCCCTCCCCAAAAAATTGTGTTTGATGAAATTCCATCAAATATTGATTTTATAGCGAAACAACTATTTTACTATGGGACTTTAACATGGGGGGAAAATTTGGAAATTGACTCCGAAACCTGTTTAGATAGCTTGGAAATGATGTAACTGAGAAAACAAAAGTTAGATGTTGAAAATCGGTCCACAAATAAAAAAATATTAAAACAAAATCTATTTTTAGCCCCCATGTAAATTCACATTGGAAAATAATTTTTTTGCAATAAAATCAATATTTGGTGGAATTTCATCAAATAAAAAAATTGGGGAGGGTGTCTTTTTTGTTATTGATGAAAAACTACTTTTAGATTTAATGTGTTTAATAGCCAAAAGTTTGTCAGCACAAAAACGTGGAACAGACAGTAGGCATACATACAACATACTTGCACACTATCATGAGCCAGTGATGTGCACCGCATCTCACTGAATCAAATGATTGTGTTTTACAATTGCAATATTTACACAGTTATTTCCCTGGGTTAAAAGTTTATGTTTGAGCTAGTTTACTGTCAAAGCAGTTGGTGGGGCATCCGTGTTCTAGTTCCAATTCCAGTAATATCATTCCACAGAAATATCTTTGTGACTGGAGAAATGAAGCTTTTTACTGCAGGGGCCCGTTTCACTAAACTGTGTACGACTATAATGTTCGTAAGTGCAAATTTAGAATTGTCTGGAAATTTCAATTGATGGATTTACATTTATTGAGCATATGCTGCATATGCTCAATAAATGTAAATCCAATGATTCTTTACAGGTAAACATTTTTAATGTGAAATTTACAGACTGTTAGTGAAACGGCCCCCAGGTGACATAGAAAAATATTTGGAGTTAACAAAAATTTTACTGAACAAGAGTTATTATGTAGGAAAATATGTACTTGTGACCAAGAATTTGCCTTTTGAGTTGTCAGTAGTTTTTTACTTCAGAGGGTTTGAGTTAACAAGTGTAGAATGTATTACAATCCACATTTCCCATTAACCCATTTCAGTCTAAGCATACGATAATTTTTGTAAACAAAATCTTATTTTTTGGTTTATTTCTCCATGAAGGTCTATGTTTTTACCACTCATTTGAACCGTGTCGTCGAGACAGTTCAAACAAGTGGTAACATACTTTTGAGATGAAATAAAGAAAATAGGGATTTTTTTACTCATAAAAGTTTCATACTATAATTATATCCCGTCTTTAATGGGTTAACAGGCTAATTCTGTCCGTCAAATTTCCGCAGTCACGCCCCCATACAAGCTTGATAATAAATTTCAGGGTGGCCCTACTTCCCGTTTGGTATCGGGGACAAGCTGGTGGACCCGCGACAGACCCTGACCTGGCGCTGTAAGGCCGTCGCTCGTCCGGCGGCCGTCTATCAGTGGTACAAAAACGGGGAACTGATACAGAACGACCCCGGCCATATAGAGGCCTACAGCAACTATCTCCGGATCACCGCTGTAACGGAGGCTGACGAGGGCATGTATCAGTGCTCCGCTACAAATGTACACGGAACTACGTTTAGCTCCGGCCAGCTTAAAATTCTTTGTAAGTTATTGCAAATACAAAGACACTTATTCAGCTTTAAACTTGCAGAGTTACAGATAGGTTTGTATCTAAAGAATATTATAGCTACCCCCAGATTTCAAATTCAATGCGTATTTTACTTTTACAAATGTATTATTGATTTTCTTCCTTATTAAATATGGAACTGTTTGTACCTTAGCTGTTGATAGGCCGTTAAACCCCAACAAACAAACAAACAAACATACAACCATAAGTCAGATTTACTTGCAGCTTCATATTCTTGTTGATCAACAATGACTAGTAGATCTGGGGGCCATTTCACTAAACTTTGTACGACTAAAATGTTCGTAAGTGCAAAATTATGAAGTCTGTAAATTTCACATTAACAATGTTTTCTTGTAAACAATTAGTGGATTTACATTTATTGAGCATAGGCTGCATATGCAGCCTATGCTCAATAAATGTAAATCCATCAATTGAAATTTCCAGACGATCCTAAATTTGCACTTACGAACACTGTAGTCGTACAAAGTTTAGTGAAACGGGCCCCAGTGCCGTAATAAACATAAATGTCAATGCTTTGATTTAACGACGTCACTGGCTCGATGACCTTGCATGTCGGGACCGACTATTTAAGTCCCCATCCGATAGGACTAGGCTAGCACGAAGTTGTCTTGCCCAAGGACATGTCGAATCATTTGCGGCGGCAGAGGTGGGAATCGACCCCGGGGTCTCCCGATCCGCAGTCCTACGCTCTACCTACTGAGCTATCCGGCCACCGTAATAACCATAAATATTTGAACACAGCTTATTGTGAGAAACACATATAAATGTATGGTTTACCACAGGTATATTATTGTGCTGACTTGACTGACAATATCCATGTATTCGGATACAATTTGATTTGGGAAATCCCTATGAAATAGGGGTTTCCCAAAACAAATAGTGTCCGAATACTTAGGGTTTTTTCGGTCATTAGGTTGGTTGGTCGCAAACGACATAAGCCGCATTTATCCACTTACATCCACGCACAGGTGACGGGGGAAAAAAATCGCATGACAGTATATATATAGTATATTATTAATACAATGATCAAGAGACTATCAGATTAGTTCTTCCACGTACATGTATACCTTGTCTTTCAGCGTTTGCGCCCAGTTTCGTTCGCTACCCAATGTCGCCAACCACTCTGGCTGCCCATGGAGGAAACCTGAGTATCCCGTGTAATGTGGAAGCTGCACCCCTGCCATTGGTGAGAGAAACTGAATTGTGATTGTGACATTGACAAGTGGGGGTTATGCAACCAGTGTAGCCCCAGATCAGCCTGCGCATTCGCGCAGTCTGATCAGGGCCTACACAGTTCGCCATTCAGTAAATGAAACACACACACTGTTTCTAACACATACTTTTCTTTTATATTCACAAACATACATGTTATATAATAGGAAATCTATACATGTGTTTTCACTGGAGTGTACATGACAGCAGGGTACGAGTCCACTATATTTCAATTATTTTAAAACAGTGGAATCTCAATATACCGAACACCACAGATACCATCAGAGTGCTCGGTCTAATGTTTCTAACACATAATTTTGATCCTTACCCGGCTTCAGGAGTGCACTAGAAAATCTGAGATTTGAATATCAGAGCTCCAGTTAAGGTGCGTAATTTGGAGGTAAATTTCTTATTTCTCCATCAAAAATGGCAAGTTGTGAGTGCTTTAGAATCGTCTCAATGAGACGATTCTAAAGGACTCCCAACTTGCCATTTTTGCGTAATTTGACCAACTTGGGGGGTGAAATTTTGATAAAAATTTCACCCCAAGTTGGTCAAATTACGCACCTTAACTGCAGCTCTGCATATTCACAAATGTCATAAGCCCCATTTATCCAGTTACAGCCACAAATTATAACCGCCATCCTCCTCTATGAGGCGTGATGGGGTATATAGATACTACCAGTAGTGTGTCTTTTGATATCAAGTTTATCAGGCAAGGCTAGGAAACACATGTTTCCTAGCCTTGCCTGATAAACTTGATATCAACAGACACGAGCCTGGTATTCTGTTTATCAGGTAACATTTTATGGTCAAATATAAAATAGTTTTTTGTTTTAAATTCGTTGTAACCTGAATATTCGTATCAGGTCAATGCCTATGTTATCAGTCGGTACATATTCGGCCAATACAAAGCTAGCCTTGCCTGATATACTTGATATCAAAAGAAGCTAGCGTGGTGTTCTCTATGTTCATCAGGCTCGGCTTGCAAGCAGTAGGTATTCCTTGACAAGCCTCGGAATTCCTACGTGTTTCCTAGCCTTGCCATGATAAACTTGATATCAACAGACACGAGCCTGGTATTCTGTTTATCAGGTAACATTTTATGGTCAAATATAAAATAGTTTTTTGTTTTAAATTCGTTGTAACCTGAATATTCGTATCAGGTCAATGCCTATGTTATCAGTCGGTACATATTCGGCCAATACAAAGCTAGCCTTGCCTGATATACTTGATATCAAAAGAAGCTAGCGTGGTGTTCTCTATGTTCATCAGGCTCGGCTTGCAAGCAGTAGGTATTCCTTGACAAGCCTCGGAATTAACCTACGTGTTTCCTAGCCTGCATGATAAACTTGATATCAACACACGAGCCTGGTATTCTGTTTATCAGGTAACATTTTATGGTCAAATATAAAATATTTTTTGTTTTAAATTCGTTTGTACCTGAATATTCGTACAGGTCAATGCCTATGTTATCAGTCGTACATATTCGGCCAATACAAAGCTAGCCTGCCTGATACTTGATATCAAAAGAAGCTAGCGTGGTGTTCTCTATGTTCATCAGGCTCGCTTGCAAGCATAGGTATTCCTTGACAAGCCTCGGAATTCTACGTGTTTTCCTAGCCTTGCCATGATAAACTTGATATCAACAGACACGAGCCTGGTATTCTGTTTATTTACAGGTAACATTTTATGGTCAAATATAAAATATTTTTTGTTTTAAATTCATTGTAACCTGAATATTCGTATCAGGTCAATGCCTATGTTATCAGTCGGTACATATTCGGCCAATACAAAGCTAGCCTTGCCTGATATACTTGATATCAAAAGAAGCTAGCGTGGTGTTCTCTATGTTCATCAGGCTCGGCTTGCAAGCAGTAGGTATTCCTTGACAAGCCTCGGAATTCCTACGTGTTTCCTAGCCTTGCCATGATAAACTTGATATCAACAGACACGAGCCTGGTATTCTGTTTATCAGGTAACATTTTATGGTCAAATATAAAATAGTTTTTTGTTTTAAATTCGTTGTAACCTGAATATTCGTATCAGGTCAATGCCTATGTTATCAGTCGGTACATATTCGGCCAATACAAAGCTAGCCTTGCCTGATATACTTGATATCAAAAGAAGCTAGCGTGGTGTTCTCTATGTTCATCAGGCTCGGCTTGCAAGCAGTAGGTATTCCTTGACAAGCCTCGGAATTCCTACGTGTTTCCTAGCCTTGCCATGATAAACTTGATATCGTAAGTCACTAGCCTGGTATTTTCAGTGGATCAAGAGATATCAAGTTTATCAGGGTGGGTGGAAGGTGGGTGCAAGCGATGGGTAATTTAACGATCGGGGTTCATCCTTACCGGAATTCCGACTGGAGACCTGGTTTGGCCCTCACATACGTCTTTGGCATTTTGTATGTGACAGTTGAATCTGGTTATACCCCTTTTGTGAGTATTACGATTATTCGTAATCCTATTTTAGGGGAAGGGGCCAAGTGACTTTTGTGTGGTATGGACCTGTCACCAGGTCAGGTTATTCTAATTTCAGGGCTGCATATATTGTTTCTCGATGTAAATATTCAGTTCTGATTTTGGAATTTCCCCCCCAATGCAGCAGGTTAAAACGGGATCGAACCCGTTTGCCCGGCCTTACATGACCGTAGCTGTTGATAGGCCTTTAAACACCAATAAACAAACAAACAAACAAGTTTATCAGGCTTGGCACAGAAACTATTTTATATTTGATCATCAGCCAGCATAAAATAGAATTCCAGCCTCGTGTCTTTTGATAACAAGTTTATCAGACTCCGCTCGGAAACGGTAAAAATACATTGACTAGCCTCGGAATTCCTACGCATTTCCTCGCCTTGCCTGCTCAACTTTACATCAAAATACAATAGCCTGGTATTCTCCATTTCCCTGACAGATTGAGTGGCTGAAAGATGGCACCCCACAAGGCCTAATGCCGGGCCTGTCCCACGAAAGGAAAGCAATGACGATGGATAACGAACTGATCATATTCAATGTTCAGTACAGCGACCAGGGTCGATACACGTGCAAGGTGTCCAATGAAAATGGAGATGCATTTAACACCACTAGAGTTACTGTGATTCGTAAGTGACTTGAATTTTATGTAAATTTAGCTGTATGGTGGAGGTTACACGTTGAGAAATATATATTCAGCTCTGAAATTACTATAACAACATACAGTGTAGAAATCATATAGGCTGTCATTCGTATGAAATCTGTACACATGTTAATTATCATATTACATGAGGAATACACCTTTATGGGTATGATTTTTATGCCACCGTCTGTCCGTCCATCCGTCTGTCTGTCCGGGCACACATTAGGGTACTTATGGGGTAGGGGGCGTGGTCTAAGACAATGGGTTAGGGTTAGGACACAATGGAACTTAATCCGTACCCCATAAGCCTATTGTGTCTTACGGGGTATTTCCTTTAATCTTTTATATAGCAAGTACCCCCTAAGGTCCGAAATGTAAGTTCGTCCGTCCGTCCGTCCGTCACATTTTTCGGTTAACCACTTCGTCAGTTTCTCAAATATGCTGCAGGTGGCATCCGCGTTCGACAGACGCATTTCTTGTTCTTTTTGTTATTTGCTCAATGAAAGTTACGGTTCTTTTTGTTATTGCTCAATGAAAGTACCGGTATATGTTGTGACCACTCATTTGAACCGTCTCGATGAGACGGTTCAAATGGTGGTCGTGACATATACGTGTAAGAACATTTAAAGAAACTATTTATGATTTTCCCCCATCAAAATGAAATGGCATATCCTCAGCATGAAATGGGTTAAATCAGTAAAACTGTTTAATAAATGTTATATTAAATCATCACTCGTGTAAGATCCTCTGTTTATTAGCCTTGTGGACTGATTGCAGTAAACCTGTTTAATAAATACCATATTATATCATCACTCATGTAAGATCCTCTATAAAATCAACCAATCAATCAATCAATCAGTCATTCACTCAATCAATCAAACCGTTTAATTTCACAATTACAGAAGGAATAACAATATCTCATTCACTCGGTCAATCAAACCGTTTAATTTCACAATTACAGAAGGAATAACAATATCTCATTCACTCAATCAATGAAATCGTTTAATTACACAATTACAGAAGGAATAACGATATCTCATTCACTCAATCAATCAAACCGTTTAATTTCACAATTACAGAAGGAATAACGATATCTCATTTACTCAATCAATCAAACCGTTTAATTTCACAATTGCAGAAGGAATAACGATATCTCATTCACTCAATCAATCAAACCGTTTAATTTCACAATTACAGAAGGAATAACGATATGTCATTCACTCAATCAATTAAACTGTTTAATCATCACAATTACAGAAGCAATAACGATTCATTTGATGATTAAATGTTTTATTTTCACTTTTCAATATGTCATGTGCATTGGATAGTAATTGAACATAATCATGATACTGAATAGTATCTAATTATACTAGACAAGTTACATACAAAAAGTATTAAGAAAGTACATGTAGTGTTTAGAAGAGTGTTTAATTTCCCAATTACAGAAGGAATAACGATATCGGTGCCGCCAACAGACACGATAACCCGCGTCAACCGAACCGCCTTCATGTACTGCCAAGCTTCCTATTCCAACCATTTTGACTACGATCTCAGCTATATCTGGCGCTTCAACGGACACATGATAGACTTTCATGAGTCGCGCTATTACGTACAGGTATGCTGTTACGTGTGGCTGTCACTGGAGAAATGAGGCTTATGGGATCTGTGTCCAGTGTAGCCCCTGATCAAATAGCACACTCCTGTAGCCTGATAACCATCTATTTTACTTCTTAGAAGCATTACGGGTGTTTCACTGATGGAATGACAAACATTGCAGATCCTGATCAGACTGTGCGAATGCACAGTCTGATCTGGATCTACACTGGTCGCAAAACTCAAAAGCCCCATTTTTGCAGCGAAAGCCACATTTATTGAAATTTATCATGTTACAAAAACGATACTTTTCTATGTCCTATTAATTAACATTTTTATTCCATCGCATAGCGAAAATGGGATATAGGGATGCAACAGATGTCTGTCCATCTATCTGTCCGGGCCAACGTCCGGGAGTTTAAGAGGTTAGGAGCGTGGCCTAACACAAAAGATTTCTTTGATTTATTCTGTCTGTCAGCTCCTAAACTCTATTGTTGTCTAGGGCCTTCTTCTTTGTTCTCCAAAATGTTGGACCATCCGTCCGTCCGTATGTCCGTCACGTTTTCCATTCTGCTATAACTTTAGTGTTTGACCGATTGGCTTCAAACTTCATGTACATGTTTATTATCATCCATATCTTCATTCCACACCACACCCATGCTCCCCGTGTCCAAGGTCAAATAACTTTGTGAAATTTCATATTCACTAGATTTTCACATTCACTAGATGCGCGTTTCTCCATTCTCCGATAACTTCTTCAGTGCATGACCGATTGACTTCAATCTTCGGATACATGTTTATTATTATCCATATATTCATTCCCAACCCCACTCATGCTCCCCCGTGCCTGAGGTCAACGTCAAATAACTTTGAAAATTCATATACACTAGATTTTCACATTCTCTCAATTTTCCTATAATTTCTTTAGTATATAACCGATTGGCTTCAAACTTCATGTACATGCTTGTTATCATCCATATATTCATTCCCACCCCATCCATGCTCCCCCACAAGCACAAGCTCAAATAAACAGCAGACGACAAAATAAGATAGGGGTTTAAGGGTTAACGTTACAACTTAAATATTTAAAATTGGGCAGGGTGACTTTTGTGATAAAAGCACTTTGGATTGAATATGTTTGGAAATTAAATTGTTTAACCTTTCACCCCTAAGTAGCTGACATGGACTATGTCATATTAATTTTGTAACCGTTCCAGTATGCTGAAAATTGGGTCATTTTGTAAAATTAAAAAATATCCGCAAATGGTGCAGATCCTGACGAGACGGCTCGTAACGAGCTCGTAACGAGCCAGCTCATCAGGATCTACACCATTTGCAAATGTTATGAAAGAGGTTGCAAGGGTTAATGGCTAAAAATAGGGTAGCAGAAAATGCTGCAGTGGAGATGTCATGTATTTGTACAGGTAATAAATGGGATTTAGTACTTAACCCATTGACCCAGCCTTAAATGACCTTAGCTGTTGATAGGCTGTTAAGCCCCAACAAACAAACAAACAATAAGATGTCATGGCATTCTTTCGTTGTAGACGACACGACAGGGAAAATTTGGCCTGTCGATTCGATATGCCCAGTTTAAACATACCGGCCTGTACGAGTGTGAAGCTAAGACGACACTTCACTCCAAAAAGGCCTCCGCCTACCTTCATGTTAACGGTAAGTCGGGCACGAACATTCCACTCATCTGCAGGGATGTTTTGTGGCCTAGGGGTTCGAACCCCTGTAGCTGATTTCATGAAAATTGCAAAGTATATTTTTCTAGTAAAGTATACTTTGAGGGAGAAATTTTCAATTTTAGCCAGGTTTTTGGAAAAAAAATCCAGGCTATTGGATTGGCGAAAGCCGGGCGGGCGGGCAGGCGGGCGGAATTCGGCGGGCGGGCGGCGTCCACAATCAATGTTAAGTTTTTAGCCAGGTTTTTTGAGAAAAAAAATCCAGGCTATTGGATTGGCGTAAAGCCGCGGCGGTCGGGGCGGCGGGGGGTGCGGGTGGCGGGCGGGCGGGCGGCGTCCACAATCAATGTTAAGTTTTCGTGTTTGAGTCCATTTCTTTGTTACTGTACCACCTAGGACCACCAAACTTTCACAGCTTCATAATCAAGGGGTGCCCACCACATATCACTATCCAACATGTTACTTTTTTTTTTATCTTGACCCATTTTTACCGCGTAGTCGACTTAGCCATTTTCAATGTTAAGTTTTCGCGTTTACAATATTAAGTTTTCGTGTTTAAGTCCATTTCTTTGGTACTGTACCACCTAGGACCACCAAACTTTCACAGCTTCATAATCAAGGGGTGCCCACCACATATCACTATCCAACATGTTACTTTTTTTTTTTAACTTGACCCATTTTTTCCGCGCAGTCGACTTAGCCATTTTCAATGTTAAGTTTTCCGCGTTTACAATGTTAAGTTTTCGTGTTTAAGTCATTTCTTTGGTACTGTACCACCTAGGACCACCAAACTTTCACAGCTTCATAATCAAGGGGTGCCCGGGGACCACATATCACTATCCAACATGTTATTTTTTTTTAACTTGACCCATTTTTTCCGCGCAGTCGACTTAGCCATTTTCAATGTTAAGTTTTCGCGTTTACAATATTAAGTTTTCGTGTTTAAGTCCATTTTCTTTGGTACTGTTACCACCTAGGACCACCAAACTTTCACAGCTTCATAATCAAGGGGTGCCCACCACATATCACTATCCAACATGTTACTTTTTTTTTTAACTTGACCCATTTTTTCCGCGCAGTCGACTTAGCCATTTTCAATGTTAAGTTTTCGCGTTTACAATGTTAAGTTTTCGTGTTTAAGTCCATTTCTTTGGTACTGTACCACCTAGGACCACCAAACTTTCACAGCTTCATAATCAAGGGGTGCCCACCACATATCACTATCCAATATGTTATTTTTTTTTAAACTTGACCCATTTTTTCCGCGCAGTCTATTTAGCCATTTTCAATGTTAAGTTTTCGCGTTTACAATGTTAAGTTTTCGTGTTTGAGTCCATTTCTTTGTTTCTGTACCACCTAGGACCACCAAACTTTCACAGCTTCATAATCAAGGGGTGCCCACCACATATCACTATCCAACATGTTACTTTTTTAGCCAGGTTTTTTGAAAAAAAATCCAGGCTATTGGATTGGCGAAAGCCGGGCGGGCGGGCGGGCGGGCGGGCGGGGCGGCGGGCGGCGTCCACAATCAATGTTAAGTTTTCGTGTTTGAGTCCATTTCTTTGTTACTGTACCACCTAGGACCACCAAACTTTCACAGCTTCATAATCAAGGGGTGCCCACCACATATCACTATCCAACATGTTACTTTTTTTTTAACTTGACCCATTTTTTCCGCGTAGTCGACTTAGCCATTTTCAATGTTAAGTTTTCGCGTTTACAATGTTAAGTTTTCGTGTTTAAGTCCATTTCTTTGGTACTGTACCACCTAGGACCACCAAACTTTCACAGCTTCATAATCAAGGGGTACCCACCACATATCACTATCCAACATGTTACTTTTTTTTTTTAACTTCACCCATTTTTTTCCGCGCAGTCGACTTAGCCATTTTCAATGTTAAGTTTTCGCGTTTACAATGTTAAGTTTTCGTGTTTAAGTCCATTTCTTTGGTACTGTACCACCTAGGACCACCAAACTTTCACAGCTTCATAACCAAGGGGTGCCTACCTACAATACAACTATCCAACATGTGACCATTTTTTTTACCTTCACCTATTATTTCTTACGTAATTGACTTAGCCATTTTCAACGTTAACTTTTTAACGTACGTCTAGTTAAAGTTTTTTGGTTTTAAAACTTTTTCGTTATACTATATCTCTGCAACTGCTTCGCCCATTACCTTGAAACTTCACATGGGTGTTTATCATCATCCATATTTTCATTCTAACCCCCAACCGTGCGGCCCCTGTGCCCAATGTCAAGGTCAAATTACTTTGAATTTTTTGTTAAAGTTTTTTCGTGTACTATATCTCTGCAACTGCTTCACCCAATACCTTGATACTTCACATGGGTGTTTATCATCATTGTTGCACCTGCTTGCGGAAAGCGCGATCCTGTGCCCAATGTCAAGGTCAAATTACTTTGAATTTTTTTGTTAAATTTTTTTATTTTTTTCGTGTACTATATCTCTGCAACTGCTTCACCCAATACCTTGATACTTCACATGGGTGTTTATCATCATTGTCGCACCTGCTTGCAGAAAGTGCGATCCTGTGCCCTATGTCAAGTTCAAATTACTTTTAATTTTTTTGTTAAAGTTTTTTCGTGTACTATATCTCTGCAACTGCTTCACCCAATACCTTACCTTGATACTTCACATGGGTGTTTATCATCATTGTCACACCTGCTTGCGGAAAGCGCGATATCATCGGCATTTTGGCATACGTCCGTCCGTTCGTCCGTGTGTCCGGTTAAAGTTTTTTGGTTAAAGTTTTTCCATCTACTATATCTATTTTTTTAGTGTCCATGCCTCGCCCCAAGGCGCGACATGCAGGCCACGGCCATCTAGTCTACAAAAAGTGTGTATAATTATGTTATCCAAGTGTCTATGCTTGGAAAAAACCTGGCCTTCGTGGCTTTGCCTCGTTTCTGGTTTTTAACTTGACCCATTTTTTCCGCGCAGTCGACTTGGCCATTTTCAATGTTAAGTTTTCGCGTTTACAATGTTAAGTTTTCGTGTTTAAGTCCATTTCTTTGGTACTGTACCACCTAGGACCACCAAACTTTCACAGCTTCATAACCAAGGGGTGCCTACCACATACAACTATCCAACATGTGACCATTTTTTTACCTTCACCTATTATTTCTACGTAATTGACTTAGCCATTTTCAACTTTAACTTTTTTAACGTACGTCTAGTTAAAAGTTTTTTGGTTTTAAAACTTTTTCGTTATACTATATCTCTGCAACTGCTTCGCCCATTACCTTGAAACTTCACATGGGTGTTTATCATCATCCATATTTTCATTCTAACCCCCACCCGTGCGGCCCCTGTGCCCAATGTCAAGGTCAAATTACTTTGAATTTTTTTGTTAAAGTTTTTTCGTGTACTATATCTCTGCAACTGCTTCACCCAATACCTTGATACTTCACATGGGTGTTTATCATCATTGTTGCACCTGCTTGCGGAAAGCGCGATCCTGTGCCCAATGTCAAGGTCAAATTACTTTGATTTTTTTTGTTAAAGTTTTTTCGTGTACTATATCTCTGCAACTGCTTCACCCAATATCTTGATACTTCACATGGGTGTTTATCATCATTGTCGCACCTGCTTGCGGAAAGCGCGATCTGTGCCCAATGTCAAGGTCAAATTACTTTGAATTTTTTTGTTAAAGTTTTTTCGTGTACTATATCTCTGCAACTGCTTCACCCAATACCTTGATACTTCACATGGGTGTTTATCATCATTGTCGCACCTGCTTGCGGAAAGCGCGATCCTGTGCCCAATGTCAAGGTCAAATTACTTTGAATTTTTTTTGTTAAGTTTTGTTTGTGTACTATATCTCTGCAACTGCTTCACCCAATACCTTGATACTTCACATGGGTGTTTATCATCATTGTCGCACCTGCTTGCGGAAAGCGCGATCCTGTGCCCAATGTCAAGGTCAAATTACTTTGAATTTTTTGTTTTGTTAAAGTTTTTTGTGTACTATATCTCTGCAACTGCTTCACCCAATACCTTGATACTTCACATGGGTGTTTATCATCATTGTCGCAACCTGCTTGCGGAAAGCGCGATCCTGTGCCCAATGTCAAGGTCAAATTAATTACTTTGAATTTTTTTGTTAAGTTTTTTCGTGTACTATATCTCTGCAACTGCTTCACCCAATACCTTGATACTTCACATGGGTGTTTATCATCATTGTTGCACCTGCTTGCGGAAAGCGCGATCCTGTGCCCAATGTCAAGGTCAAATTACTTTGACTTTTTTTGTTAAAGTTTTTTCGTGTAGTACTATATCTCTGCAACTGCTTCACCCAATACCTTGATACTTCACATGGGTGTTATCATCATTCTTGTCGCACCTGCTTTGCAGAAAGCGCGATCCTGTGCCCTATGTCAAGTTCAAATTACTTTGAAGTTTTTTGTTAAAGTTTTTTTGTGTACTATATCTCTGCAACTGCTTCACCCAATACCTTGATACTTCACATGGGTGTTTATCATCATTGTCACACCTGCTTGCGGAGCGCGATATCGTCGGCATTTTGGCATACGTCCGTCCGTTCGTCCGTGTGTCCGGTTAAAGTTTTTTGGTTAAAGTTTTTCCATCTACTATATCTATTTTTTTAGTGTCCATGCCTCGCCCCAAGGCGCGACATGCAGGCCACGGCCATCTAGTCTACAAAAAGTGGGTATAATTATGTTATCCAAGTGTCTATGCTTAGAAAAAACCTGGCCTTCGTGGCTTTGCCTCGTTTTTAACTTGACCCATTTTTTCCGCTTAGTCGACTTAGCCATTTTCAATGTTAAGTTTTCGCGTTTACAATATTAAGTTTTCGTGTTTAAGTCCATTTCTTTGGTACTGTACCACCTAGGACCACCAAACTTTCACAGCTTCATAATCAAGGGTGCCCACCACATATCACTATCCAACATGTTACTTTTTTTTTAACTTGACCCATTTTTTCCGCGCAGTCGACTTAGCCATTTTCAATGTTAAGTTTTCGCGTTTACAATGTTAAGTTTTCGTGTTTAAGTCCATTTCTTTGGTACTGTACCACCTAGGACCACCAAACTTTCACAGCTTCATAATCAAGGGGTGCCCACCACATATCACTATCCAACATGTTATTTTTTGTTTAACTTGACCCATTTTTTCCGCGCAGTCGACTTAGCCATTTTCAATGTTAAGTTTTCGCGTTTACAATGTTAAGTTTTCGTGTTTGAGTCCATTTCTTTGTTACTGTACCACCTAGGACCACCAAACTTTCACAGCTTCATAATCAAGGGGTGCCCACCACATATCACTATCCAACATGTTACTTTTTTTTTAACTTGACCCATTTTTTCCGCTTAGTCGACTTAGCCATTTTCAATGTTAAGTTTTCGCGTTTACAATGTTAAGTTTTCGTGTTTAAGTCCATTTCTTTGGTACTGTACCACCTAGGACCACCAAACTTTCACAGCTTCATAATCAAGGGGTACCCACCACATATCACTATCCAACATGTTACTTTTTTTTTTAACTTCACCCATTTTTTCCGCGCAGTCGACTTAGCCATTTTCAATGTTAAGTTTTCGCGCAATGTTATGTTAAGTGTTTAAGTTTAGTCCATTTCTTTGATACTGTACCACCTAGGACCACCAAACTTTCACAGCTTCATAACCAAGGGGTGCCTACCACATACAACTATCCAACATGTGACCATTTTGTTACCTTCACCTATTATTTCTACGTAATTAGCCATTTTCAACGTTAACTTTTTAACGTACATCTGGTTAGAGTTTTTTGGTTAAAACTTTTTCGTTATACTATATCTCTGCAACTGCTTCGCCCAATACCTTGATACATCACATGGGTGTTTATCATCATTGTTGCACCTGCTTGCGGAAAGCGCGATCCTGTGCCCAATGTCAAGGTCAAATTACTTTGAATTTTTTTGTTAAAGTTTTTTCGTGTACTATATCTCTGCAACTGCTTCACCCAATACCTTGATACTTCA
This sequence comes from Conchocele bisecta, assembly GCA_029237695.1. Taxonomy (NCBI): domain Eukaryota; kingdom Metazoa; phylum Mollusca; class Bivalvia; order Lucinida; family Thyasiridae; genus Conchocele; species Conchocele bisecta. The sequence continues at coordinate 37,070,111 of CM055279.1, forward strand.
CATGGGTGTTTATCATCATTGTTGCACCTGCTTGCGGAAAGCGCGATCCTGTGCCCAATGTCAAGGTCAAATTACTTTGAATTTTTTTGTTAATTTTTTTCGTGTACTATATCTCTGCAACTGCTTCACCCAATACCTTGATACTTCACATGGGTGTTTATCATCATTGTCGCACCTGCTTGCAGAAAGTGCGATCCTGTGCCCTATGTCAAGTTCAAATTACTTTTAATTTTTTTTTTTTTTTGTTAAAGTTTTTTCGTGTACTATATCTCTGCAACTGCTTTTCACCCAATACCTTGATACTTCACATGGGTGTTTATCATCATTGTCACACCTGCTTGCGGAAAGCGCGATATCATCGGCATTTTGGCATACGTCCGTCCGTTCGTCCGTGTGTCCGGTTAAAGTTTTTTGGTTAAAGTTTTTCCATCTACTATATCTATTTTTTTAGTGTCCATGCCTCGCCCCAAGGCGCGACATGCTGGCCACGGCCATCTAGTCTACAAAAAGTGGGTATAATTATGTTATCCAAGTGTCTATGCTTGGAAAAAACCTGGCCTTCGTGGCTTTGCCTCGTTTCTTGTTATTATACTGAATTTATTACATTATCACAGCCAAAATGGGAAAATGGCTGTGATAATGTAATAAATTCCGTATAATAATTCTACATACTTTTAATCATCAAATATATGCAGTGGTTAGTTCTATATGAAATAATGCATTTCGGGAAAAATATATGATTGCTCCCTCAAAATATACTTTGCTAGATAAGTATACTTTGCAATGTTGGTGAAATAGGCTACTGACTTCCAATCCGGAGGTTATGAGTTCAACCCTCGCCTTAGGCATAAACAATGCTTAAATGGTATATCCATCCCACAGGTTTTTATCGGATGAGACTTTAAACTGCGGTCCCGTCTCTATATGACCTTAGCTGTTGCTGGGACGTTAAACCAATTCCCTTCCTTCCACTCGTCCGCTCGTTCTGACGAGTGGAAATGCCTGCAGGACGAGTGGAAATTTCAATTTCTTAATTTTGCCACCTGTCAAAGTAAGGACAAGTCAAGAATTTTTACTTGTCCTTACTTTGACAGGAATTGCAAAATTAAAAAATCTACATTACAAAAATTTTAATTTTCACTCGTCCTGCAGGCTTTTCCACTCATCAGGACGAGTGCCCTGGTAAGTGTTTTGTCTATATGAGGCGAGCCGTGTGTGTTTGTACCTAAGAAGATGTGCGAAACGGGCACCAGCATCACATCTATTTTTATTTTCCTCAGGCCCGCCCGGACCCCCAGCGGGAGTTTATATCCGGTTAAAGTCTGTGACATCTAGTTCTGTGATTCTTATCTGGACGGTTGGCGTAGGAATTGAACGTGGCAGCCCTATAAATAGCTATGACGTGGAGGCAGAAATGTCGGACTACTATCGCGGTGTGTGGAAAACTGTTGCAATAGGTGTGTATGCTGGCTGGATTACACTCCTGGAATGGATGGGTTGTGGTATAGTGGTTTGAACATTGGACTTCCATACCAGAGGTTGTGGGTTCAATCCCCTCCTTAGGCAGGAAAAAATACTTTCATAGCACAGTGGAACCTCTCCAAACCGGACTACCTGGGAGGTTCCCAGGGTGTCTGGTTTGGAGATGTTCCACTGTAAATCAGACATGTGAGCATTTCATGACACATTCTAGTGTTTTGCAATCATGAAAAGTCATTGTAATGAGAGATACATAACAGTGAAAAACATCCAAGGTAAACGTCTATAATTATACCCACAGCATACGAAATATGTCGAGGGATAAATAGTTTTCGTAATTCCGTCCATCCGTTTGTCCGTCCATCCGTCCACGTTGAAGTGTTTGCATACCCTTTATCTCTGTAACGGTCGGATTGACTTCAAACTTCATATACTTGCTTATCATCATCCATATTTTCATTCAATACCATACACATGCGGTCTTCATGTCCAAGGTCAAGGTCAAATTACTTAGCAATTTGCGTTAAAGTATTTTAAATATTTGCGTTTTTATTTGTCGGTCCAGGCGGCGGCCGGGGGTATACAGAGTGGCCTGCAGTTCTCTTACCAGGCGAATTGCAATTCCTGCGGTCCAAAGAGTTGGTTGCGGAATTGCAATACTTATAGCGCAGTTAGCTCTGCGCTCCGCTTTTAATTGCAGTTTACGCTCCTTTTTTTCTTTAAACTGCGAAAGAATGACTGCTTTACGCTGCGCTCTGCGGTCAAACCAGCTCTGCTTGACCAATGCGGCAATAAAATCGAAATAGTTGATTTTTTCTGACGAAAAGATATACCGGTATTTTCCTATCTGTATTTAGCCATTTAAAATCCAATAAAATATACATAAATAGTAGAATTAGGTGTATATATTTCACATATTATTAACATTTTGATTATCGTAATCAGGGATATCCCGGACGAGTCTGTATATTCAATGCGTAATGTAATAGAGTAATTTAAATTCCACCTACATCAGGCTGTTTTTGTCGGTAAACTAAAGGAAAATATGCGAAAATAGCCTGCTATTGGAATCCATCGGTACGGCTAAATCTTGACCGCTAGACTGCTAGACCGCAGCAGAGACCGTGTTTTGTACGCGTAACGCTAAGTTTTTACCGCAAATAGCGAAAGAATGACTGCACAAACTGTATCGCAAAAGAATGACCGCACAAACTGGACCGCGAAAGAATGACCGCACAAATGGTATCGCGAAAGAATGACCGCAAAAACGGGACCGCGATTGGACCGTAATTAGACTGCAATTTCAGAGGGGACGAATTGCAATTCAAGGACTGCTGGATTTCAATTCTTGGTAAGAGAATCGCAGGCGAGAGTGTACGCGAGCCCCTGCTCACTTTCTCTAGTTTCCCGAGTGTCCGGTTTAGATGGGTTCTACCGTATTTTTATGCCACTGGTCTGGAAATTGCTATACAGGGATCCTCCAGATTATTGGACAAAAATGGCAGTGTTTTTATGATATTTTTCTGAAAATAGCAGCTACGGGCATATAATTTTCACAGAACAATCCTCGGTTCTTGCTTTCTGAGTTCATGTAAACTGTTTAGCAAAATGTGCCATCTTTCTCACTTAAAATTGGGTCAGATCAACAGTCGTAAGATTGCCCCCAAATTAACATTGACAATCAGTTATCCGGAAAAACATATAATAGTCTTATAACTTCTATTCTCACTTTGAAATCATAAGTTTATCGCCTGTAATCCAGTGTTAACAGCATTGTGTAGTTCTGAAGAAAAGTCCGTCACCATTCGCTTCTTGGAAAACACCATATGTATAGAATTTATTGTATTTATAGAACGTCTCGGCAATGATGTAATGGGCGCACTCGATTGTGCCCCCCACGCGTCGTTTGACGTTGTAAATAACTTGTGGACAGAGTTGGGGAATGTTTTCAGCAAATTTTATTAAAATGTTTACATTGGCTATACAAATGTATATTGTTCACACTGGTATGGAAACAGCAAGCAGATGCGAGACTTATATGTATTCGTTGCAATATTGGATAAATAAAATGTGCTTAATTAACAGGTATTTTCATTTGTCCGATAAACTGATTGTCCGGATTACTGGTATGACCCCTGTATGTTTAAGTCAGATAAGATTTAAAACCGAGGTCCCGTATGTTTGACCTTAGATTTTGCTGGGATGCTAAGACTCACTTTTCACTTGTAGTTCTGTAGTCTATTTCATGAAAATCGCAAAGTATACTCATCTAGCTATTAAGTATACTATGAGGGAGTAATCATTTTTATTTTCCCCGAACTACATTATTTCATATAGAACTAACGACTGCATATATGAGATGATTAAACGTATGCAGAATTATTATACTGAATTTTTACAAAATGGCTTTGATAATGTAATAAATTCAGTGTAATAAAAATAAATAAAATTATCCTTAAATTGAAAATTTCTCCCTGAAAGTGTACTTCGCAAGGTATTAAAGTATACTTTGCAATTTTGGTGAAATCGGCTACAGGGGTCATGTGATTTACGATGAAAGGTCACCTGACACCAGATCAGGATTTTGTGATTTCAGTGTTGGAAAATGATTTATATGATTTCTATCCCGGTATGTGGAACAGTGTTGCTATAGGTTTGTGTATTTAACGCCTGGGACCAAGGTATCTGGTGCGGTAGTGATACCTGACACTAGATCAGGATATAGTGATTTCAGTGCTAGAATAATATTAAAATTTCTATTCTGAATTTTCTGTCCAGGTTGTGGAACATTGTTGCTAATAAGTTTGTAAGTACATTTGTACTAAAATAAAAGTTTGCATTCACTGCTGATTTTGAGAATTCTTTGCATGCATGACAAAATATCATCCTGAGGACTCAATTCTAATGAAATTCCAAGACATATTTACAGAGAGAAATAAAACATTTTCTCCTAATTTGTTTGGCGGATATTTTCACCGCTAGCATGCAAAGAGTTAAACAACTATTCCATTCTTGTTTTATAATGCCAGATATTCCGGAGCACTACGCGGTGCAATACGGCACTGAGTTGGCCATTCGCACGGACCAGCGAGCCGCGTTTGTGGAGAATCTGCTCCCCAATATCGGCTACAAGTTCCGCGTCAGGGCGGTGAACTCATTTGGCCGCGGCAGCGAGGCTAGCAAGCCGTCAGGTAAATTAATGGCGGGAAATAATTATTGTCGTCTGCTGTTGTTGGTTTTTTTTCATAGCAAAAACACACTTTGGCAGCAGATAATAATCGTCTGCAATGAAGACGATTCCCATGTGCTGTCAAAGTGTGTTTTCATCGAGAAATATTGAAAATAAGTAAAAACAGCAGACGGCACAATTTAATTGGTGGAGAATATACTCCCCAATATCAGCTACAAGTTCCGTGTCAAGGCGGTTAACTCATTTGGCCGTGGCTGTGAGGCTAGTAAGCCGTCAGATAAATTAATGGCGGGAAATAATTATTGTCGTCTGCTGTTGTTGTTTTTTTTTCTCAGCAAAAACACGCGTTCGCAACAGATGATAATCGTCTCCAATGGAGAAAGTTTATTTTGATATTTGATATGACACTGATCCATGGATTATCTCCCCCTTTTGGACTTAGAATTTTGTCTAATTTACTATCAAAGCGATATGTGGTGCATCCATGTTCTATGAACACATTTTCCAGTTATTGATTTCTTAGCAAAACATATGTTTTGGCAGCACATGAAAATTCTCTCCATTGGAGATGATTCTCATGTGCTGTCAAACCATGTTCTCATAGAGAAGTATTTAAAATAAGTAAAAACAGCAGATGGCAAGATTTAATTGGTGGAGAATTGCCGTAATTTGGCAGTTTGATGTCGCCATGCTTAATTTATCCTTGTTGTTTTCACTGTGTCACTAAGCAACCTGAAATACTCTGCCAATACTGGTGATGACCAATAAATAATTCCAGAGCTCCAGATAAGGTGCGTATTGGCGTATTTTACGCACTTATTTTAGAATACATATTGATTATCAAAAGTGGGAGTACAATATACTCACAGCAATTATTCATGAAACAGACAGTAGTCAATTCATTTAGCGGTGAAAGAGTCGATGTGAACCCTTGTTGTATTGCAGCGATAGTCCAGACGCCGTCCACTGCGCCAGTCAAGCCACCAGACAGGGTGTGGGGTGGAGGGGGCAAGGTGGGCACACTCACCATCACATGGAAGGTATGTACATGCAGTCAAATTCAGGTTAAACAGTAGGGGGCTGTTTCACTAAACTTCATACGACTAAAATGTTCGTAAGTGCAAATTTAGGATCGTCTGGAAATTTCAATTGATGGATTTACATTTATTGAGCATAGGCTGCATATCCTGCTATGCTCAATAAATGTAAATCCAATATTACTTATACAAGAAAACATTGTTAATGTGAAAATTTACAGTCTATCATAATTTTGCACTTACGGACATTTTAGTTGAAAGAAGTTTAGTGAAACGGCCCCCAGACGACATGTAGCAATATGCATAATATGGCAACAATTTTATCAGGGAAAATTGGAAAAAAATAAATTGCCTCCATGGAAAAATCATCCAAATATCCCAAAATCTGGGAATTTCACTTTTCATAAACATGGTTTGACACGCTCTAACACATTGTATAGGCGAGTAAAATTAAAACTTTGTGTGGGATTTTCTGACAATGGTGGTGAATGCTAGTTTTATACCTTGATAAGCACTATAATTATTACACCTGTGCACATTTGAATTGCTTTGTACATGTTTTAGAAAGGTGTTTCATTTATGTACGTACAAACAATAATTGACCATCCAAGACACGCTAGGATCACCTGTAGTGTGAAATGGTTAATAAATACCTTGTTAAATCATCAGTGAGGTCAGCACTTGCAGAGCCCCAGATAAGGTGCGTATTGGCGTATTTTACGCAATTATTTTAGCTGTACGTATTGATTATCAAAAGTGGGAGTACAAAATACGCACAGCAATGTGACAATACGAAAATAATGTCATAAAGTTGAAAATTCACTTAGTTGAGCTGCAAAAAGCAAACAGTGTTTGCTTTTTGCAGCTCAAAAAAGTGAATGTTTACATTTGTTATAGTTTTTTATCATTTGATCCCTATTCAGTAATGACTAACATCAATAATTCATTTGTAAAAATAAAATACGCAATGATTTTGAAATCAGGGGGTACATTTTGCTTTAGACACAAAGCTTCTCTGGAGCTCTGCACCTGTGAGTGTGTTTGTCGTATTTTCAGCCCCTAGATATATCGGAACGGTGCGGTTCTGGTGTCGGGTACTATGTCTACTGGAAAAAACTGAACGATCCGAGAGACTGGTTCAAGGTACGTACCATAACAGCCCTAAATATTCAAGCTTTCCGCAATAATACGATATGTTAAACAATTCTGCAAAAACAAGGAACCC
>CM055279.1:37077541-37156760 GCA_029237695.1 Conchocele bisecta
CTGCAAAAACAAGGAACCCACTTTTCCATCGGAAAAGTGGGTTCCCGGTTTTTGCAGAATTGTTTAACCTAAATATTCAGACACAAATTATTCCAGCAAATGCATATAAATATCTCATTTCTCACAACAAAGAGTGTCCCAATGTTTATTGTCTGTTCGACGTTTTCCTGCCGACAAACTTTTGGCTATTAAACACATTAAATCTAAAAAATATTTAGTTATTATAAGTACTTTTTCATCTATAACAAAAAAGTCACCCTCCTAAAAAAGAATGAAAACATTTTCCTTATGGGCATTTAACATTGGTGATTTCAATATTTTTTTATTTCTTGACCGATTTTCGGAATCTAACTTTTGGTTTCTTATTTACATCATTTCCAAGGTATCTCGCCAGGTTACATACAGAGTCGATTTCCAAAAAAAAATTAAATCTACCCTTGTGGTCACCTCCTGCTCTTTTTTGCCCCATGTTAAATTCCCATAGGAAAATCGTGTTGTTTTTTTTGCAATAAAATCAAAATTTGATGGAAATGTCATGAAATAACAAAATTGGGGGAGGGTGATTTTTTGGTTACTGATGAAAAAGTACTTACATTTAAATATTTTTTAGATTTAATATGTTTAATAGTGAAAACTTTGTCGGCAGCAAAACGTGGAACAGACAATAGGGTTATTGAGGTTTTACTGTATTATCTCAATAATGCTATATTTGGATACAATTTGTTTTGGAAATACCTATTTTATAGTGACTTATGAGTTTTTTTGTTTTCTCAATAACTTTTTTAATAACCCCTTCACCGATTTCAATAATATTTGGCCACGACATGCGTCTAGGGATGGTGCGTTGTTTTTGCACACACCGACATCTGTACATTCAAGGTCAAGGTCACTGAGGACTTTTGTTCATGTTACAATCCAGGGTCCCAGCGAGGGGATTAGCTTAGTGATGTAGCCCTTGTATTATCTTTATATTTAACCCTTTCAACACCACAGGCCAGTATAGAGGTATTGGCAAACAGTGTAGATCCCGATGAGCCGGCTCGTGACGAGACGTCTCATCTGGATCTACGCCTTTTGCAAGTAATTTTCATATTTTTTAGAACAAAAACACACCCTTTTCATAAATGGACTAGTCTGAAAATAATGTTGTGACCATTGGATAATCCATTCTAGTTACTTAATAGGGGCGAAAGTGGTTTAAGGTACATGTCTACTCAGTAGGCACAACATGTTCTTTATATCGAAGACATCATCTGTCAGAGACATTTTCTGGCAAAATAAACATTAATTCACCATTACCCCACGTATTTATTGGCATTATTATACATTTTATATCGGACATAAATTTCAACACTGATATCAGGGGCGATACCCATGTTTCCTTAAAATGTTAACAGACGTTACTATTTATTCTCTGAATTTATTTTTTGATGTGCAATGATCATACTTTATAATCTGTCGAAAATATTATTTGTTTCAGTGACACATTTAATTAGTATAAATAATTAAAAAATATCATGCCTCATTTGCATATGAAAATAGCCTGATACCACCACAAGTCGCTATCAGTAAAATAAATATTACTAAATCTGTAGAGCGAGCACTCATAATTTTTAGCCAGGTTTTTTGAAAAAAAATCCAGGCTATTGGATTGGCGAAAGCCGGGCGGGCGGGCGGCGGGCGGGCGGCGGGCGGCGTCCACAATCAATGTTAAGTTTTCGTGTTTGAGTCCATTTCTTTGTTACTGTACCACCTAGGACCACCAAACTTTCACAGCTTCATAATCAAGGGTGCCCACCACATCACTATCCAACATGTTACTTTTTTTTTTAACTTCACCCATTTTTTCCGCGCAGTCGACTTAGCCATTTTCAATGTTAAGTTTTCACGTTTACAATGTTAAGTTTTCGTGTTTTAAGTCCATTTCTTTGGTACTGTACCACCTAGGACACCAAACTTTCACAGCTTCATAACCAAGGGGGTGCCTACCACATACAACTATCCAACATGTGACCATTTATTTACCTTCACCTATTATTTCTACGTAATTGACTTAGCCATTTTCAACGTTAACTTTTTAACGTACGTCTGCTTAATGTTTTTTTTGGTTAAAACTTTTTTGTTATACTATATCTCTGCAACTGCTTCGCCCATTACCTTGAAACTTCACATGGGTGTTTATCATCATCCATATTTTCATTCTAACCCCCAACCGTGCGGCCCCTGTGCCCAATGTCAAGGTCAAATTACTTTGAATTTTTTTGTTAAAGTTTTTTCGTGTACTATATCTCTGCAACTGCTTCACCCATTACCTTGATACTTCACATGGGTGTTTATCATCATTGTCGCACCCGCTTGGAAAAGCGCGATATCGTCGGCATTTTGGCATACGTCCTTCCGTCCGTACGTCCTTGTCCGGTTAAAGTTTTTTCGTTGAAGTTTTATATCTACTATATCTATTTTTTTTAGTGTCCATGCCTCGCCCCAAGGCGCGACATGCAGGCCACGGCCATCTAGTCTACAAAAAGTGGGTATAACTATGTTATCCAAGTGTCTATGCTTGGAAAAAACCTGGCCTTCGTGGCTTTGTCTCGTTTCTTGTTAGAACTGGTGGAATACTGACTTTGTACCTACTAAGTGGGCATGCACATTTAATAATACAAGTTTACTGTATAACTACTATAATTTATCAGGTAACCTGCCCTGTATTGACCGAATACATACTGACTGATAACATATTGTTGTATCAGGCATCGACCCGATACAAACACCCGGATTTCAATGAAGTGAAAACTGACGTTCCATAATGCATTGGTCGGATGGCGTCACTTGACGATACCAAATGACATCAGCGTAATGGCGCAACGAAAACAAGTCCGCGTACTATCCATAGATAACAGCGTCATATTTGGTCATTTTCATGCATAAAACGTTACCTGATAAATAGAATACCAGGCTCGTAAACGGTAAGCCTCATAATTCCTACGCATTTCCTAGCCTTGCCTGATAAACTTGATATCAAAAGACACCAGCTTGATATTCTCTATCATCAGGTGGTTGTGTCGGACGCGGCAATGGGGAATTACACCCAGCTGGTCGGCAAGGACAACTACTACCTCAAATACGAGGTCAAGGTCGGGGCATTCAACAACCTTGGAGCCGGGCCAAACTCCACTGACAAGGTCATATTTTCTGCTGAAGGAAGTAAGTTGATTTAACCCTTAGAATGCGTGAAATTATTCCCTCGCCAATAAGCAAGACGGAAAATATTGTTAGTCCATATATACGTGCGTACATGCGTTAGTAACACCTTTAATTTTCCAATAACTAATGAACCGCTTCACTGATTTTAATAATATTTGTCCACACTGTGTGTCTATGGATGGTGCTTTGTTTTGCATATGACCCATGTCCGACCACCCAAGGTCAAGATCACTGAGGACTTATATTTACCTTGTATGTAAGCAATTGCATTAACGATTTTTTGTTTCTTCAATAACTTATGAACCACTTCACTGATTTTGATAATATTTGGCCACAATGTCTGTCTAGGGATGGTGCCTTGTTTTCCATGCGACCCACATCCAACCACCCAAGGTGAAGGTCACTAAGAACGTATGTTCACCTTGTTTGTAAAGCAAAACTGTTGTTTTTTGTCCCGCCTGCTTTAGCAGAAGCGGGACATAGGCATAGCTTTTCCGTCGGCGTCGTCGTCGGCGGCGTCGTCGTCGTCGTCGGCGGCGGCGTCAACATTTCACGTTAAGTTTTTGCGTTTAGCTCAGTTTCCAGAAAACTATAACTCCTACGACCTCCATACTTAGTATACATCAACACTGTGGTGTAACCATCTCACACAGAGGGAGCCCATGTGACCTTCACCTACTTTTCATGGTTCATTGACCTACTTTTCACATGCATTCAACGTTAAGTTTTTGCGTTTAGCTCTGTTTCTAAAACTTAACGCTCGGGTTAATTCATTGTAACTTCTGTTTCCCTCAATGAAATGCTTTAATATTCCATACATGCATTTGTAACAACATCTCACATCATTCTACAGAAATCCCATGGTGCCCGCAAACCCCAAAGGTGAAGGTCACTGACTTAGAAATTTCCGTGTTTGGAAAAGTTAACGCTCGGTTTAATGTATTACAACTTCTGTTTCCCTTGATGGAATGCTTCGGTATACATCAACACTGTGGTGTAACCATCTCACACACAGGGAGCCCATGTGACCTTGACCCAGTTTTCATGGTTCATTGACCTACTTTTCACATGCATTCAACGTTAAGTGTTTGCGTTTAGCTCTGTTTCTAAAACTTAACGCTCAGGTTAATTCATTGTAACTTCTGTTTCCCTCAATGGAATGCTTTAATATTCCATACATGCATTTGTAACAACATCCCGCATCATTCTACTGAAAGCTCATGGTGCCCGCTAACCCCAAAGGTCAAGGTCACTGAATTAGAAATTTCCGTGTTTGCAAAAGTTAACGCTCAGTTTATGCTTTAATATTTCATACATGCATTTGTAACAACATCCCGCATCATTCTACAGAAAGCCCATGGTGCCCGCTAACCCCAAAGGTCAAGGTCACTGAAGTAGAAATTTCCGTGTTTGGAAAAGTTAATGTCCAGTTTATGCTTTAATATTCCATACATGCATTTGTAACAACATCCCGCATCATTCTACAGAAAGCCCATGGTGCCCGCTAACCACAAAGGTCAAGGTCACTGAATTAGAAATTTCCGTGTTTGGAAAAGTTAACGCTCAGTTTATGCTTTAATATTCCATACATGCATTTGTAACAACATCCTGCATCATTCTACAGAAAGCCCATGGTGCCCGCAAACCGCAAAGGTCAAGGTCGCTGACTTAGAAATTTCCGTGTTTGGAAAAGTTAGCGCTCAGTTTATGCTTTAATATTCCATACATGCATTTGTAACAACATCCCGATCATTCTACAGAAAAAGCCCATGGTGCCCGCTAACCCCAAAAGGTCAAGGTCACTAAATTAGAAATTTCCGTGTTTGCAAAAGATAACGCTCAGTTTATGCTTTAATATTCCATACATGCATTTGTAACAACATCCCGCATCATTCTACAGAAAGCCCATGGTGCCCGCTAACCCCAAAGGTCAAGGTCACTGAAGTAGAAATGTCCGTGTTTGGAAAAGTTAATGTCCAGTTTCTGCTTTATATTCCATACATGCATTTGTAACAAAACATCCCACATCATTCTACAGAAAGCCCATGGTGCCCGCTAACCCCAAAGGAGGTCAAGTCGCTGACTTAGAAATTTTCCGTGCTTGGAAAAAGTTAACACTCAGTTTATGCTTGGATTTTATTCCACATGCATTTGTAACAACATTCCCTGCATCATTCTAAGACAGAAAACCCATGTTGCCGCTACCCCAAGGATCCTAAGTTTGTCACTGACAGAAATTAGAAAACCCCTTCGTGTTTGGATTTAAAAGTTAACGCTCAGTTTATGCTTTTAAATATACATACAATGTAAATTCCAATACATTTGTTAACATTTGGTAACAACATCCCAATTTGCATCATTCTACAGAAACCCCATGGTTACCCGCTAACAACCCCAAAGGTCAAGGTCACTGACTTTTAGAAATTTCGTTTGTTTTTGATAACTAACCCCGCTCAGTTTAAAATTGCCTTTAATTATTTAACCATTACATCATTTGTAACAAACCCCAAATCAATCAGTTTCCTAACCAGAAAACCCATTTGGTACCCGCTTTAACCCCTCCCAGTTCAACCAGTCACTTGGACTAGCAAATATCTTGGTGGTTTTAGGTTAACGCCAACCAGTAATGCTTTAATAATTCATACATGCCCATTTTTAACAACATCCCGCATCATTCTACAGCCCGCGTAACTAAATGCCCATGGTGCCCGCTAACCACAAAGGTCAAGGTCACTGAATTAGAAATTTCCGTGTTTGGAAAAGTTAATCATTTAATGCATTAATCCATCATGCATTTGTAACAACATGCCACATCATTCTACAGAACATGGTCCCGCAAACCGCAGGTCAAGGTCAGACTTAGAAATTTCCGTGATGGAAAAGTTAATCAGTTTATCTTTAATATTCCTACATGCATTTAAAGTAACAACATCCCGATCATACAGAAAGCCCATGGTCGCCCAAAACAACAAAGGTCAAGGTCACTGACTTAGAAATAAAGAATTTCGTGTCTTTGCAAAATGATTATGCAGGTCAGGTTTATGCTTTATAAATTTCCATTCACATGCTTTAATACCATCATATTTAATAACAACATCCCGCATCATTCTACAGAAAGCCCATGGTGCCCGCTAACCCCAAAGGTCAAGGTCACTGAAGTAGAAATTATCGTGTTTGCAAAAGTTAACGCTCAGTTGATGCTTTAATATTCCATACATGCATTTGTAACAACATCCCGCATCATTCTACAGAAAGCCCATGGTGCCCGCTAACCCCAAAGGTCAAGGTCACTGACTTAGAAATTTCCATGTTTGGAAAAGTTAACGATCAGTTTATGCTTTAATATTCCATACATGCATTTGTAACAACATCCCGCATCATTCTACAGAAAGCCCATGGTGCCCGCTAACCCCAACCCCAAAGGTCAAGGTCACTGAATTAATTAGAAAATTTCCGTGTTTGCAAAAGTTAACGCTCAGTTTATGCTTTAATATTCCATACATGCATTTGTAACAACATCCCGCATCATTCTACAGAAAGCCCATGGTGCCCGCTAACCGCAAAGGTCAAGGTCACTGAAGTAGAAATTATCGTGTTTGCAAAAGTTAACGCTCAGTTTATGCTTTAATATTCCATACATGCATTTGTAACAACATCCCGCATCATTCTACAGAAAGCCCATGGTGCCCGCAAACCCCAAAGGTCAAGGTCACTGAAGTAGAAATTATCGTGTTTGCAAAAGTTAACGCTCAGTTTATGCTTTAATATTCCATACATGCATTTGTAACAACATCCCGCATCATTCTACAGAAAGCCCATGGTGCCCGCAAACCCCAAAGGTCAAGGTCGTTGACTTAGAAATTTCTGTGTTTGGAAAAGAGCGCTCAGTTTATGCTTTAATATACCATACATGCATTTGTAACAACATCCCGTATCATTCTACAGAAAGCCCATGGTACCCGCTAACCCTAAAGGTCAAGGTCACTGAATTAGAAATTTCTGTGTTTGGAAAAGTTAACGCTCAGTTTATGCTTTAATATTCCATACATGCATTTGTAACAACATCCCGAATCATTCTACAAAAGCCCATGTTGCTCACTAACCCCGAGGTTATTACAAGTTCCTTATGTACTATCAAACTGCGTTAGGCGGGACATTTTGCTCCGCGGAGCTCTTGTTTTATTATTGTTATCAAGGCTGCCAGCGAGGGGATTACCTTAATGATAACGATGCCCTTGTTTCATTTTCATCATTTCATTTCATAAACCCATTCCCTTGTCCACTGTAGTTCCTGTGGCATGACCGGTCATGGGTGACTGCGAGAAGTACAGCCACATATGATGTTAAACCACATTTCATTTAGCCATTGGGACGTTAAACCCATTCCCTTGTCCATTGTAGTTCCTGTGGCGCGACTGGTGATGGGTGACTGCGAGAACTACAGCCACATATGATGTTAAACCCCATTTCATTTAGCCATTGGGACGTTAAACCCATTCCCTTGTCCATTGTAGTTCCTGTGGCGCGACTGGTGATGGGTGACTGCGAGAACTACAGCCACATATGATGTTAAACCACATTTCATTTAGCCGTTGCTGGGATGTTAAACCCATTCCCTTGTCCATTGTAGTTCCTGTGGCGCGACCGGTGATGGGTGACTGCGACAACTACAACGGCACAGCAGTTTCTGTCACATGGACACCGGTACCTGACGATCGGGACCACATGAAGGGCCGCATAGCCGGTTATAGGGTAAATATGCCATCGGCCGTTTGTATGTAATTATGCACCCAGTCTTTGTGTGTCCGTCCGTGTGTGCGTCCGTTTGTGTTTCCGTGTTTGTGTCCGTCAATCCAGTTAAGAAGTTTGTCGGAGGACATCCACCGGGCCACATATATAGAGTTTATTCAACTACCATTTTGAAATACCCGATTTATTTCCCAAAACATCTGGAAATCCGATAAAGAAATGAGTGCGGAGCAATTGTAGTGGAATAAATTGTATATTACATGCTCTCCAAAAATGTGAAATTTGCTCTAAGACCAGCTTATAATGTTGTCATACTGCCACCAGTTATTTGTATATGATTTTATTTTAATGCACCTAAAATAGAAACAATGCATCTGATTGGTCAATTGTGATTACAGCCTGTATAATAAGAAATATCAGTAGCCGATTTCACCAAAATTGCAAAGTATACTTATCTCGCAAAGTTCACTTTGAGGGAGAAATTTTCAATTTAAGGATGCATTGATTATTTTTTATTATACTGAATTTATTACATTATCACAGCCATTTTGGCTGTGATAATGTAATTAATTCAGTAATAATTCTGCATACTTTTAATCATCAAATATATGCAGTCGTTAGTTCTATATGAAATAATGCATTTTGGGAACAATAAATGATTACTCCCTCAAAGTATACAAGGTAGATAAGTATACTTTGCAATTCTGGTAAAATCAGTTTCAGAGCATATATAATCTCCGTTTGACCAGTCTGAGTTTTACAACTTGACAAATTTGTGTAACTACGCACTTTCGTAAACAATGGGGGCGGAGAATCCAAGTTTATCCCAAAACATTTTCAGCACATTTTCTGTTCTCCATTCTGCCATCTTGACCTGTACAACCCAAGACAGAAAAAGAGAATCGACCAACGACTGACGAAAATTACTTTAGGGTAGCCCTTCAACAAATTCCAAAAAATATTACCCCACCCACCCAATATACAGAAGAATATATGGATCAACTCAAATGCAAACTCAATATCCAGTACTGAGTACCGTACCAGCCTATAATTATACAAATTCCAATGTGCTCATACATGACTATGCATAATAAACTGTGATATGATGCGTAATCACCTGATTTAGGCGGAAATCCTGGGAAATTTTGTTGACACTTGTTGACATTTCCGTAATAAAAAATCACCCGAACCCAATAGTAATGTTGGCATGTTTTTTTTAAATGAATAAAAGCAATTAACTGTTGCAACAACACACGGAAAACAATTAACTGTTGCAACAACACACAACTGTTGCAACAACACACGGAAAGCAATTAACTGTTGCAACAACACACGGAAAGCAATTAACTGTTGTAACAACACACGGAAAGCAATTAACTGTTGCAACAACACACGGAAAGCAATTAACTGTTGCAACAACACACGGAAAGCAATTAACTGTTGCAACAACACACGGAAAGCAATAAAAATTATACATTTCTTAGCCTGTTAACCTCAATTTGAAATGGGATTATTCTGTAGCAGAGTTTCATTCTTCAAATTCATTTGGTGTAAGGCAGTTATCATGTTATCTATGACAACAACAACCAGCTGAAGTGAAAAATGTCACTGTTCGTGATGTGCTCCGACGTTTCAGAAAGCAGGGAACTTTAATGCATTAGTATGGGGATAACCATGCTTTGTTTTTTTATTTGGAGCAATGTGTGTGACGTTTTATGGTCTGAGAATTATGCCCCCAGGTCTCGGTAGAGCAGGGGGACATATAGTGTTTAGACTGTATGTCTGTCTGGATACACGATCAGGGGCCCGTTTCACTAAACTTCTTATGTCTAAAATGTTCGTAAGTACAAATTTAGGATCGTCTGGAAATTTTATTTGATGGATTTACATTTATTGAGCATATGCTGCATATGCAGCCTATGCTCAATAAATGTAAATCCAAGAATTGTTTACAAGAAAAAATTGTTAATGTGAAATTTACAGACTATCATAAGTTTGCACTTCAGAACATTTTAGTCGTACGAAGTTTAGTGAAACTGTCCGCTGAGTCTTAGGTGGTTGGTGTGACCTAAGACAAAAGAAAACAATGCGATTTATTCAGTAACCACTGAAGTGTATCGTCTCTTGTGGATGTACCACATAATGGGTGTATCGTAGGGGCATCAGTGTGTGTGTGTCTGTCTATCCGGTTAAAAGTGTGTTGGAGTTTTTCTAATCTGTCACCGGGGGACTTTGCGTGCCAACAGTCCACATTTTCATGTTCCTTCTCAATTGACCGGGGATGGGTTGTGGCCTAGGAGTTAGAACACCTGACTTCCAATCCGGAGATTGTGGGTTCAAACCTCGCCTGGGGCAAACTAATACTTACATAGTATTTCCATCCCACTGGTCTGTCGGATGAAACTTTAAACTGTGGTTCCGTCTCTATATGACCTTAGCTGTTGCTGGGACGTTAAACCCTTTTCACTTTCACTGCTGTCACTATTTTTTTCTCTGTTGACCGAATTTACATGTATAAGATAATAATGGACATTTGTTTGTAATTTCTACTAAAAATTTGTCTGTTGACCGAATTACGGATAATAATGTTACCGGCCATTTGTTTATAATCCCTACTCAAATTTGTTTTCTCTATTGACCGAATCACATGAATAGATAGCCGGTTGTGGGGTAAAACTATTTCCGGCCACGTTTCTTATTAAATCAGTAACTTACTTAAAAAATGTCACACTAATTTATCACTCATGTGAGATTCTTTATATATAGTGGAAACTCTCTAAACCGGTCACCCTGGAGGTCCCCAGGGTGTCCGGTTTAGATAGGTTCACTGTAATTAAGCACTCCATGAACAATTCTTGTCATTTACAATCATGAACATACACGACAATGATATAAATTACCGAAACCCATCTAAATTAAACATACAGTCAAACTTGCACAAGCGACCATGTGCATTAAGCGACTTTTGTCTTAAGCGACCACTTTCAATTACCCCCGACCATTTGGCCTATATAATGACAGTGTATTAAGCGACTTTCCCTTAACACGACCACCGGTCACTTATTTTGTAAACAAAAGCAATTTTAGCTTGTATTAAACGACCATTAATTGACAGGATGTCACTTTCTCCAGGTGAAATTAGCTTCAAGCGTGTGACAAACAAAGGAAACAAATCCCCTGACACTGTCAAAGTGTGAATGTTTATGATTATTGACCTGAAACATCGTTATGAATGGCTATGTTCCTTAGAGCGAGTTCAGTTTGTACTATAGTTTAACTATAGTAGGTGCATTGCGCATATGTCTAGTAGAGAATTTCCATGTACATTTCCCGCTCTCTAGAACTTTTTACCTATTCACCGCCATCTTGAAACTGGAGGAACAGGCGTCTTTTGGTTAGTCAAACTATAATTGACGTATGATATCACTGGTCGAACCAGTCTGCATTCACAGTTGTTTAGTTGAAGTATAGTTCAACTATAGTAGCCATAGTTTAAGCTCGAACTCTCTCTAATGATTACTAAAGGGAATTAACTCGTGCCTATTTGCGATTTCAGCTGGGCGATTTTATTTCGCAATAACATTCGAATTCTTTCATCTATTTTGATGAAATAAAGCCTGAATAATTCAGAAAAGTGCACAGTAAACATTACCGGTAGCATTCTAATGTATTTATTTCTATGTTAATGTTTAATATTCGTGATTTGTGGATTCCGAATATTAAACCATATAATTGGACATACCAGTACCCAAATTTTTTTTTTTTTTAAGAGATCATTGTTCTAAGCGATATTTTTGGTGGTGTCACCCTTGGATGGTCGCTTAATGCAAGTTTGACTGGGTTGCCAGGGTGTCCAGTTTAGAGAGGTTTCACTACACCTCGGCATAGCTATTTATTCCTACAACCAAACCATCTCCTTCCAGATCCAGTATTACTATATTGACGACCCAGATTTTATCTGGAATCGCGATGTTTATGGACAGAACGATGAGGTCATCCTGATTGGTCTAAAAGACAACTCCAACTATTGGGTGAGAGTGATGGTCTTCAACTCTGCTGCGATTGGTCCAATTGGCGAGTGGCGATTGGCTGAGACGTTCCATCTGCGTTAAGTCGATTATGTTGACTATGATTGGATAAAATGTGGTGTACGGCGTATCTAAAGCAATCAATCAGTAAACCCACCATGGCATCAGTCAATTTGTCAATAAGTGAGTTGATCGTAAACAATCAGGGCCCGATTGCTCAAAGCTTCTGTTAGCTTAACAGACTGTTAAATCCTTAACATTGCTATTTAAAAGGATTTAACAGTCTGTTAAGCTAACAGATGTTTTGAGCCACCGGGCCCAGTTAATCAGCCACTGTATCAATCAATTAGTCAATAAGTTGATCAAGCAATTGGATTATCAATACAATCAAATTGTCAATTAGTCCATATATCAATCAAACAAGCAACCAGCGTATCAATCAATCAATCAATCATACTGTAGGTTGATCGATCAATCAGTTAATCAATCAGCCAGTCAGTCAATCAGTTTAATCAATCATCCAGTATATCAATCAGTTAATCATCAGCCAGTCAATCAATCAGTTAATCAATCAGCCAGTCAATCAATCAGTTCATCAATCAACCAGTCAATCAGTTAATTAATCAGACAGTCAGCCAACCAGTTCATCAATCAGCCAGTCAGTCAACCAGTTAATGAATCAGCCAGTTAATAAAACAGTTAATAAATCAGCCGTCATTCAATCAGTTAATGCATCAGCCAGTCAATACTTTTGTTGATCAATCAGCCAGTTAATCAGTCAGCCAGTCAGTCAACCAGTTGATCAATCAGCCAGTCAATCAGTTAATCAATCAGTCAATCCATCAGTTAATCAATCAGTTAATCAAGCAACCAGTCAGTAAACCAGTTAATCAATCAGCCAGTCAGTCAATCAATCAGTTAATCAATCAGCCAGTCAGGCAATCAATCAGCCAGTCAGTCAATCGATCAGTTAATCAATCGGCCAGTCAGTCAACCAGTTAATCAATCAGCCAGTCAGTCAATAAATCAGTTAATCAATCAGCCAGTCAATCAATCAGTCAATCAATCAGCCAGTCATTCAATCAATCAGCCAGTCAGTCAATCAATCAGCCAATCAATCAATCAGTCAATCAATCAGCCAGTCAGTCAATCAATCAGTTAATCAATCAGCCAGTCAGTCAACCAGTTAATCAATCAGCCAGTCAGTCAATCAATCAGCCAGTCAATCAATCAGTTAATCAATCAGTCAGTCAATCAAGCAGTTAATCAATCAGCCAATCAATCAATCAGCCAGTCAGCCAACCAGTTAATCACTCAGCCAGTCAGTCAACCAGTTAATGAATCAGCCAGTTAATAAAACATTTAATCAATCAGCCGTCAGTCAATCAGTTAATGCATCAGCCAGCCAATACTTTAGTTGATCAATCAGCCAGTCTATCAATCAGTTAATCAGTCAGCCAGTGAGTCAACCAGTTAATGAATCAGCCAGTCATCAATCACATTAGTTAATCAGTCAGCCAGTCAATCAATCAATCAGCCAGTCAGTCAGTCAATCAATCAGTTAATCAATCAGCCAGTCAGTCAACCAGTTAATCAATCAGCCATTCTGTCAATCGATCAGCCAGTCAATCAATCAATCAATCAGTTAATCAATCAGCCAGTCAGTCAACCAGTTAATCAATCAGCTAGTCAGTCAATCAATCAGTTAATCAATCAGCCAGTCAGTCAATCAATCAGTTAATCAATTAGCCAGTCAGTCAGTTAATCAATCAGCCAGTCAATCAATCAGTTAATCAATCAGCCAGTCAATCAAATAATCAGTTAATCAATCAGCCAGTCAATACATTACGTAATCAATCAGCCAGTCAGTCAAACAGTTAATCAATCAGCCAGTTAATAACTCAGTTAATCAATCAGCCAGTCAGTCAACCAATTTAATCAATCAGCAAGTTAATCAATCAGTTAATCAATCAGCCAGTCAGTCAACCAATTTAATCAATGAGCCATCAATCAATCAGTTACTGCATCAGCCAGTCAATACATTAGTTGATCAATCAGCCAGTTAATAAAGCAGTTAGTCAATCAGCTGTCATTCAATCAGTTAATGCATCAGCCAGTAAATAAATGGGTTAATCCATCAGCCATTAGTTAATCAGACAGCCAGTCAATCAATCAACATTTGTGTACCTTTTAAAACTGAGTACAATCTGGAACTAGCAATAATCGAAAACGAGGCTGCCTATTCTCTTTCCGGTTTTGCAGAAAAGCGATTTCAGTTTAGCAAATTTGATTCACTTTAAAATCAACCGAGTAACTGGATAATCAGTCAACCAGTCAATAAATTAAATACTAAAATCCATGAATCAATTATTTCCATTTTAGCGCCTGTGGGGTACCCTAAACATGTAGCAGTGTGGTCTCACACGTCCCATTCTGTGAGGGTCACATGGCAGGGAGTGAGTACTGCGTTTGACGAGGAAACTCTGCAGGGCTATATTGTAAGTATGGTGTACATATATGACACCCAGGGTCTTTGATAAATAAATACAGTGGAACCTCTCTAAGCCGGACACACTGGGTGTCCGGTTTAGAGAGGTTCCACTGTAAGTTTGTGTGAGAGCACTTACATTGTGTTGATGGTTCCTTTAATGTGTATGTGCTTTGCAATCATGAACATACAATATTGTTAGGGATATGTTACATTGGAAAAAAAAACACAAATTAAACAAACTAAGCTTTTTGTGGTGCCCAGTTCAAAGGGGTTCTACTCTATGACCATGCTGTTGAACAGACAGAAAACCCCAATCATTTTTAGAAATCATAGAGACTTGAAACTTGGTTTGTACCTTCCAAGTGGTGTGTAATTGCGAACAGTTAATTTCTTCTTTTTATCGACCTGGTCATGGATTATCTCCCCCCTTTGGACTTAGAATTTCACATTTATGTAATTCGTAAAACTTAATAGCTGGATGCTTAACACTTGGTATGTGTTTATGGTGTTTAGATGGTGTTTAGTGAATTTCGATCTTTTATTTTTCACCGGGCCATGGATTATCTCATCCTTTTGGACTTAGAATGTCACAATTTTGCCTTTACTATGAAAGCGGTAAATGCGGCATCCGTGTTCTATGAACTATTTTTTTTTCTATTCTGTATAATCTGTGTTTCAGCTGCGTGTGTGGAAAATCCAACAGGATATCCGCACTGCGACCGACACAATCGTTGACAAAGTGATGGAGGCTATCCTGCCAAATTTACAGACCAGGACGGTCTATGTACTCCGTGTGTTGGGTTTCTCTCTGGGAGGTGAGGGTAGAAACAGTCCCCATGTCTACTTCACAGTCAATGGTATGTACATATCAGAGATAATGTTGTTCTTTTATTAACCCTTAGACCGCTACACACAACAATTGTCGTCTGCTGTTGCTTTTATATCTTGCCTTATTTCTCAATAAAAACATGCTTTGACAGCACTTCAGAATCATTTCCAATGGAAATGATTCTAAAGTGCTGTCAAAGCATGTTGTAAATTATGCTAAAGTGCTGTCAAAGCATGTGTTTGATGATACAAATAGAAAATAGAAAATAATCAGCAGACGACAAAAAATTAAGATAGCGGTGTAAGGGTTAAAACACAACATATTTTTTATGTAGTACCCCAAAGACGACAAAAAATTAAGATAGCTGTGTAAGGGTTAAAACACAACATATTTTTTATCTACCCCAAAAATTGTTTGGGTACATATAGTCGCTACCCTGTCCGTCTGCTTGCGTTAACGTTTTTGGATACCTACTACATGTATGTAATAGTCATAGTTCACATATTGAATTTTTAATAAATTTATTTATTAAAAATTCAATATGTGAACTATAACTAATTTATTGTTTGCCACTCCCCATCGCGTGCTCATGTTACGTTTGAAAGGAGCGCCGCCCCCTATATGCTTGCAAATCCCGATATCGTTACATGATTGTTGGTTTTACAACAAATCAATCATGTATACGCGGTGACATGATGCACGTCACATGAAATTATGTCAACAAGGCGGAACCTCTGGTTCTAAATATAGATTTGCCAATATTGCAACATTTAATGATCAATTTAATAGATATTGACGAAAGCATCGCAATATGCTATTAATTGAGACGAAATGCTGTGTTTTAATTGGTCGAGAAACTAGGGCAAACAATAACTCTGTTTATACCGTAAACTTCATATTCTTATTGTAAACCTGCATACGAAGTATGTCGAATGGTATATAGTTTTCGTCATTCCGTCCGTCTGTCCGTACGTCCGTCAATTCGTCCCATCTGTAAGATTTGTATTAATGTTTTCGGTACCCATCAATTATGCAACCATAACTCAGATTGACATGAAAATTCATACCTACGTTGTTAGTCGGACAAGGCATCGGCCGGGGTTATCCGTGAGCCCCTGTTCACTTGCTCTAGTTTGTCACAATGCATATTTTCATTCTATAGCCTACTCATGCAGCCCCTGTGCTCAAGTTGAAGGTCAAATGACCTAGAAATTTGCGTTAAAGTTAAGAGATACTTCCTTCATCAGTATTACTGATGTCTTGTTGTAACAGACGCTCTAATTAATGTCAAAGTTTCCACTTGTTTTAAGCTCAAATAAGTGAATTTTCAATTTTGTAGACCCTTTTTACGGCTATTATGAAATTGTGTTTTTACCATGTTTATGCATCCATCCGTCCATCACGTAATTCACGTCCAGAGCGCAAGTTGTATGTATATCTCTTGTACGTTTGTAGTTATTTCCCTTTGACCCTGTTTCCACATAGTTGGTTTAGGTCCTTTCTTAGCTCATCAGCCACAAAGAATATCAAAATAGCATGTGTACATTGTACGGATCTAATTTTCATGATTTGACCGCCATTTGCTTCCTATCATTAAGTCCTGTATTTCATAATGATAAGTTTATTAAATTTAATTTATTGCATAAAATTGGCTTTTGCAGTGTAATTACTCAGTGTATTAAATATCATAATACGCCAGTGTATTAAATACGGACATGAGACCGCTACAGAAAACATGTTTCCTAACCAGTTTACCATCAATTTATTCTTCTTTGCTTATGCAATAAATAGAATGTAACATTCGTGGTGATTTCGTATGAAATTTATTAAACATGCTGACTGATTTTATAAGAAACATAGCCTCGTTTTTGTCACGCCAGAAGGCGACTGGCGTGACTAATAGTCGCCGCTTTTTCCATCGTCTGCATCGTCATCATCGTCGTCATCCGAAATGTCAAAATGTATGTACAAACTTCTTCATCATGCTATAACTTTAATATTACTAAATGGATTGCTTCAGTATTTTGACACTTGATACATGTAAGCATTTGGAACACACTCATGGGCCGTTAAGCACCGTTCCATTCCATTCCATTCTTCATCATCATATAACATCACCGTGTCGGAATTCTGGGTTATGAAATCAGTAAACTTGTTTAACCCTTAGACTGCTATCTTTTTTGTTTGTCGTCTGCTGTTTATTTTCCATTTTTATCATCAAAAACATGCTTTGACAGCACTTTAGAATAATTGACAACATTGACAACATGCTTTGACGGCACTTCAGAATCATTTCCTTTGGAAATGATTCTGAAGTGCTGTCAAAGCATGTTTTTATGGAAAAATAAGGCAAGATATAAAAGCATCAGCAGACGACAATTGTTGTGAGTAGCGGTCTAAAGGTTAATATCATAATAAATCACCACATATTTATTAAACGCGTTGACAGATTTCATCGCCTCGTTTCTTATGAAGTCAGTAAACTCGTTTAATAAATATCATATTAAATCACCACACAAGAAAGATGCTGTATATATTTCAGGTGGGAACATTCCGTTTGACCCGACAACGACGCGTTACTGCTTCGACGATCGCGCCTGTGATAGTGCTACCTCCACGCAGACGTCACTAGTCTACATTTTATTGATAACCTTAGCTTTAATACTGTTATCTTAACCCTTTCATCCCTAAGTATCAGGAATAAAATGTGTTCAGACTAGTCCATTTATGAAAAGGGGATATTTTTTTGTTCTCAAAAATATGGAAATTACTTGCGAAAAGTGCAGATCCTGATGAGCCGGCTCGTCACGAGCCGGCTCATCTGGATCTACACCTTTTGCCAATACCTCTATACAGGCATGTAGTGTTGAAAGGGTTAATCATGGGAATCATTATC
The DNA here is from genome assembly GCA_029237695.1 of Conchocele bisecta. Taxonomy (NCBI): domain Eukaryota; kingdom Metazoa; phylum Mollusca; class Bivalvia; order Lucinida; family Thyasiridae; genus Conchocele; species Conchocele bisecta. The sequence continues at coordinate 37,095,739 of CM055279.1, forward strand.
GCTGGTCATTTCATTACCTTGAGACGTGTCATTTTCATTATTATTGGCTGCCACTTCATAAATAGTACTTCCACGCAGTCGTCACTAGTCTACGTTCTATTATTAGCCATAGCTTTAACCCGCTATCTTAATTTTTTGTCGTCTGCTGTTTACTTTCTATTTTCCATTTTTATCATCAAAAACATGCTTTGACAGCACTTTAGAATAATTTACATGTTTTGACAGCACTTCAGAATCATTTCCATTGGCAATGATTCTGAAGTGCTGTCATGTCAAAGCATGTTTTTGATGATAAAAATGGAAAATAGAAAATAAACAGCAGACGACAAAAAATTAAGATAGCGGGTTAAAGCTATGGCTAACAATAAAACGTAGACGAGTGACGACTGCGTGGAAGTGCTATTTATGAAGTGGCAGCCATTGGCAATGATTCTGAAGTGCTGTCAAAACATGTTTTTATGTTGTGAGTAGCAGTCTAAGGGTTAGTACTGTTATCTCAATCATGCGAGTAATTAATTATCGATGGTTGTTTCATTACCGGAGATACGTCATTTCATTTATTGTTAAATGTCACTTTTGAGCTATGCTATTCTGTGCCAGCTAGGGATGGGTTGTGGCCTAGGGGATGTGACATTGGACATTGGACTTCCAATACCTGAGGTTGTGAGTTCAATCCTCTCGCTATGATTGAAAAATACTTACATAGTATTTCCATTCCGCTGGTCTGTCGGATGAGACTGTGGTCCCGTCTCTACCAGTATATGACCTTAGCTATTGTTGGGACCCACTCACTTTCACTTTTGTCTGCCAGGTCTTGCTTTGTCGTGATACACATAACTGACATTAATCACATGGAATAGCATTTACTTGTCATGTATAGAAAAATCAACTGTAAATATTCTTACATGTTCATTAAAGGTACATTCCCACTCAGTAAGCACAAAATGTTCTTTATATCAGAGACATCATCTGAGACATTTTCTGGAAAAATAAACATTCATTCACTATTGCCCCACAAATTGATAATAATCTGTCAAAAATATTATTTTTTCAGGTGAGGCATTTAATTAGAATAAATAATAAAAAAATATCATGCCTCATTTTCATATGAAAATAGCCTGATACCACATTTACGTCCGATATAAAATGTATAATAATGCCAATCAATACGTGGGATAATGGTGAATGTTTACTTTGCCAGAAAATGTCTCGGATGATGTCTCGGATATAAAGAACATTTTGTGCCTACTGAGTGGGCATGTACCTTTAATTCCTCATATAATCATTAAATACATTTACAAATATATGGGATTTAGTACTAAACCCATTGACTCGGCCTTAAATAACCTTAGCTGTTGATAGGCCGTTAAACCCCAACAAACATTTAAAAAATTCACACTATTTTTAATAAATAAAGTAAAAAGTTGATAACATTTTCAGAGTACATGCGGAATATAATTTGCGGAAAATATTTTCAATTTTGTAAACATATTTCATGAAATTGCGCAGATGTCCGAAGGTACAAAATCACGTGGCGAGTCTCATATTAGAATGTACTTGCAGTGCTCTTTTTCAAATGTTTGATATATTCAGATGCTAGTCATTTGTCGATGCCAATACCAGCTATTTATCTTTCGTTCCAATACTCTTATACTGTTTAACTATCTAAGATTGTAATTTAATACAATATGTTCATGCCAACACCAAGTAATGCTCGATAAATATAATATGTTCATGCCAATACCAAGTAATGCTCGATAAGTACAATTTATCAAGTCATTGTATCCCCCGGACGAAAGTCGGAGGATACTGTTAATTTGACATCAAACATCGCTTTGACATCAAACTACTTGTCTGGATCATAACTCGAATACCCTTTGGAATATTTTCATGAAACGTCGCACATGCATAGACCGTGACCCAAAGGTGTGTCGTGCTCAATAATGACAACTCTCACCTTACTAAAATATCAGTTTTCTCCCTCTATTGTCGCACATCGGGGTTCATCCTTACTGGAATTCTGACTGGAGACTTGGTTTGGCCCTCACATACATCTTCGGCATTCTATATGTGACAGTTGAATCTTGTTATACCCCTTATGTGAGTATTGCAATTATTCGTAATCCTATTTTAGGGGAAGGGGCCAAGTGACTTGGTGTGGTATGGACCTGGTACCAGGTCAAGTTATTCTAATTTCAGGGCTGAATATATGTTTCTCGATGTAAATATTCCGTTCTGATTTTGGGATTTTCCCCCCAATGCAGCAGGTTAAAACGGGATTGAACCCGTTTGCCCGGCCTTACATGACATGACCATAGCTGTTGATAGACCGTTAAGCACAAATAAACAAACAAACTAACACACATGCAAACAGAATGATAAATCTTCATTCACTAATTTTCGAGTTATCTCCCATTGTTTTTTTTTGTGCACTGATTTCTTGTCTGCAGCACAACTTGAATACTCTTTTCAATATTTTTATGAAACTTCACACTTGCATAGACCATGACACAATGGTCTGTTGCATGCACGCATGACAACTCTTGCCTCACTAATTGTCGAGTTATCTCCCTTGTGCTTTCTGCACACTAATTTCTTGTCCTGAGCATAACTCGAATACCCTTTGGAATATTTTCATGAAATTTTCGACATGCATAGACTATGACCCAAAGGTGTCGTGCACAATAATGACAACTCTCGGGTTTATTTAACAATCGGGGTTCATCCTTACCGGAATTCCGACTGGAGACCTGGTTTGGCCCTCACATACGTCTTTGGCATTTTGTGAGTGACAGTTGAATCTGGTTATACCCTTATGTAGTATTACGATTATTCGTAATCATATTTTAGGGGAAGTGACTTTGGTGTGGTATGAACCTGGCACCAGGTCAGGTTATTCTAATATTCCGTTCTGATTTTGGGATTTTCCCCCCAATGCAGCAGGTTAAAAACGGGATTGAACACCAGTTTGCCCGGCTTTATATGACCTTAGCTGTTGATAGGACATTAAACACCAATAAACAAACAAACGTAATTGAAGCTATCAATTAGGGTTTACATGTTTTGCGACCAGTGTAGATCAAGATCAGCCTGTGCATCCGCACAGTCTGATCAAGATCTGCACTGTTCGCCATTCACTCAAGGAATCACCTGTCATGTCTATAACAAGCAGTATATATCGTCATCAAGCTACAGGAGTGTGCTATCTTATCAGTAGCTATACTGGTCCCATAACCCCCATTTTGCCAGTCACAGCCAGTCTTCAGGGTTTAACTCTTTGCGTGCTAGCGGTGAAAATATCCGCCAAACGAATTAGGAGTGTATATTTTATTTCTCTCTGTAAATATGTCTTGAAATTTCATTAGAATTGAGTCCTCAGGACTCGATTCTAATGAAATTCCAAGACATATTCTTGATATTTACGGGGAGAAATACAAGATAATATGATGAATTTTTGTCCGCTAGTTTTGAACTATTTATAGCCCACAAGTTTCCCAGCATGCAAAGAGTTAATTTCTCTTAAATTTTAAATATTCCCCACTAAAAACATGTCCTGACGGCACACAAGACTCGTCTCCAGTAGAGATGATCCTCATGTGCTGCCTTAGCTTGTTTTTGTTAAAGGTACATGCTCACTCAGTAGGCCCAAAATGCTCTTTATAGGAATTAAATAAGTGTATAATTGTGTCACTATTCCACCAGTTTTAAAAATTATGAGTGCCCGCTATACAGATATAATGATGTAGTAATATTTATTTTACCGATAGTGACTCGCGGTGGTAGCAGGCTATTTTCATATGCAAATGAGGCATGATATTTTTATTTATTTATACTAATTAAATGTACCGCCTGAAAACGTAATATTTCGACAGATTATAAAGTATGATCATTGCACATTGAAAAATTAAATACAGAGAATAAATAGTTATGTCCGTTAACATTTTAAGGAAACACGGTTATCGCCCCCGATATCAGTGTGGAAATTTATGTCTGATATAAAATGTATAATAATGCCAATCAATATGTGGGGTCATTTTTAGAACTGGTGAAATAGTAACATAATTATACACTTATTTAATTCCTATAAAGAACAGTTTGTGCCTACCTTTAAGAAATAAAACAAATGCAAGAAAATAGCAGACAACAATTTTCATTTCCCGCCTTTTAACAACTATATCAATTTGTGTGCATATTTGTCATAATATTTTTATGTTTTACTGTATTGTCATGTATTGTCATTGAAACATCAATGTATTGTACCTGTATTGTACCTGCATAATTGTGTTGCATGTTGGCCTCATATCAGGGCTCCAGATAAGCTTTGTATCTAAAGAGTATTATACCCCCATATTTCAAATTCAATGCTTATTATCCCCTCACCGATAGGCAAGAGGGGATATAGCGTTAGTTCATGTACGAACGTGTGTGCGTACGTACATACGTACGTTAGTAACACCTTTCATTTAGTGTCTAGGATGGTACTTTTTTTTTTACATATGACCCACGTCCGACCGCCCAAGGTCAAGGTCACTGAGGATTTTAATATTTTTTTTATTATTTTTTTTTTATTATTATTATTAATATTATTATTAAGATTGCCAGCGAGGGGATTTAACGCTTGTTTTACTTTTACAAAAGGTATTATTGATTTTCTTCTTTATTAAATAGGGAACAAATGATAAAAAATAAAACAAATTTAAAAATTCACTTATTTGTTTGCTTTTTGCAGCTCAACTAAGTACATGTTCAACTTACTACAGTATTTTCACTACTCAATTTGAAAATCAATGCATATTTTCATATTGCTGTGAGTATTTTGTACTCGCACATTTGATAATCAATGCGTATTCTGCTAAAATAAGTTCGTAAAATACGCCAATACCCACCTCATCTGGAGCTCTACTCATATTCACCAATGTTTTCTGACTTTACATTCAACAAACAATATGCTGTGGTAGAAAATCATTTATCAGTAGTATCTATTTTGTATCAGAATTACAATTACATACCTAATATTTTCAATAGTGAAAAAATAAAATACTCACTGAATTTGCAATCAATCATTGAGTGCACTACTCATTAGACACACACCTTATCTGGAGATCGGTTAGATTATATATGTGGCTGTCACTGGAGAAATGGGGCTTATGGGATTTGTCACCAGTGTAGCTCCTGATCAAAGTAGTAGCATGATGGGTGTTCTTTGATGGAATTGTGACCAGTGTAGATCCTGATCAGACTGTGCGGATGCACAGGCTGATCTGGATCTACACTGGTCGCAAAACCCATAAGCCCCATTTCTCCAGTCACAGCCACATATAAAATGTAAATATAAGAATTGCACTATTTTCTGTTCATTTGATGAACATGCACAAACACATTAAAAATACTAGTACTTCCTGAATCGCTGAAAGGCTTCAAGATTTATGATCTATTGATATCACAAGTGCTTTTAGCAGTTCTTGGATTGTCAATTATTGATTGCCGTTTACAAACAATTCATGTAGTGGGTGGTTGGTTGGTCGGGCGAAAGCGACGGCATAAATTAACGGTATGGGTTCCGGGTTATAAAATCACGATTGGCCTGGTTTGGCTCTCAGGTACGTTATTATCTTTGGCTCTTTTGTTACCTTGGAGTTGAATTGGGTTATTGCCCATTATGAAAGTAGTAAAATTATTACTGATCCTACTGCTTTTGAGAGGGGGCCAAGTGATTGTGGTATGGCGAGGACCTGGCATCAACAATCGACAAACAATGCATGTATGTGTCTTAACACTGTGGAGTGCACCTGCGTGACGAAGTATGTGTATAACGGGCTGGTAAACGACAATTTTGGTGGACATATACATATAGTGGCCACCCTGTCAGTCCGTCTGTCCGTCCGTTCATCCGTCCGTCCAACTCATGAAGCCCTCCCTATTGGTGAAGGTGAAGGTAAAATGACCTTAGTGTTTAAGTTTTTGTTTTTCGTTTTTGAGGGGTACATCTATCAGAGTTAGTGGGTGGCAGGTGGGAGCATGTGATGGGTAAACGATTGTGCCATCCTTACCTGAATCCCCCCAATTTTATTTTGAACACATTGGCCTGGCCTTAAATGACCTTAGCTGTTGATAGGCTGTTAAACACCAATGAACAAACAAACAATAATTGACCAACCAATACACACTAAAAGTACCTCTGGTTGATAACCGTTATGTGTTTCTTTAAAGTAATATAGCACATTGTGTTATCATCTGATAGCTCTTTTTGTTCTTTTGTAGTTGTATATAATGTACATGTACTTGTAAACTCATTTGTATGTAATAAATTGTTATCACGTGTAAAACAAAATTTATGTTGTAGTGTTGTTTTTAATGCCCCCTATGCGATAGCAATGCAGGCATTTGTGTGTCTCTTGAGGTTCCGTCCGTCCGTATGTCCGTCTTGCCGTACGTCCGTCCAAGCTTACAAATGGATACATATGTGGCTTGGAGAACAATAGGTTATATAATATTCTATTGTTCCGTGATTTTATGTGGCTAAGAATGGGTTTATGTGGCTACAGAACAATAGGGATGAACAAAGGAAAAGGTTAGGGTTAGCCACATAAGTATCCATTTGTAGGAACGTCCGTCCGTCCGTCCGTCCGTCCAGTCCGACTGTGTACATTTACATCAAAATGTTTGTATGAGTTTCTCTAACATGTAATATCTTCAATATTACTCAAAGGATTGCTTCAATACTTGGACATTTGAACACCTAAACATTTGTCACACACTCGCACCACCATTAACACGACCTTGACCTTTGTCACCTTCGAAATGTCCCTGAAATACTAACCATTTTGTTATGTCGAAAAGTTTGTAAGAGTTTCTCCAACATGTAATATCTTCAATATTACATGAAGGATTGCTTCACTACTTGGACGCTTGAAACACCTGAACATTTGTCACAGTCGCCCCACAATTAACACAGCCTTGACCTTTGTCACCTTCGAAATGTTGCTGAAATACTTAGCCATTTTGTTGCATCGAAAAATTTGTAAAGAGTTTTTCCAACATGTAATATCTTCAACATTACGCAAAGGATTGCTTCAATACTTGGACATTTGAATCACCTAAATATTTGTCACACACTTGCGCCACCATTAACATGACCTTGACCTTTTTCACCTTCAAAATGTCGCTTAAACACTTTTTATGTTGAAAAGTTTGTAACAATTTCTCCAGTTAGAGTCCAGTATGCCGGGGCATATCCATGTTTTACAAACATAATGTCTAGTTTATCTTCACCCTTTCAACCCCAAATAACTGGAATGGACGGTCATATGTTAATATAAGGACAATCCAAATGTAACAAAATGATTTCCAGACTTCCATTTATAAGAAGGGGGTGGTTTTTTTCTCCAAAAAAAATAAATAAAGACAATTACATGTACTTGCAAAAAAGTGCAGATCCTGATGAGACGGCTCGTTACGAGCCGGCTCATCTTGATCTACAATGTTTGCAAACACTGCTGAAGAGGTCTTTAGTGTTGAAATGGTTAATCAATTGACAATCTGGCTGGCTTGATTGATTTCATTGTTCCATCATATGCATATGCAGCCTATGCTCAATAAATGTAAATCCATCAATTGAAATTTCCAGACGATCCTAAATTTTCACTTACGAACATTTTAGTCGTACAAAGTTTAGTGAAACGGTCCCCAGGTCAAATGATTTAGAATTGTTTGTGTTGTCTGAGGGGTACATCCATTTGTGATTTCTTGTTTCATTCTATAGCCCACCAATGCAGCCAGCCCCTATGTTCAAGGTCAAATGAGACACGCCATGTGATTTTGTACCTTCGGACAACTGCATAATTGGATGAAATATTAAAACTTTGTCAACTTTTGACATTATTTATGAAACATATTGTAAATTTTGTATTAAAACGTATTTCATGAAATTACGCAGATGTCCGAAGGTACAAAATCACATGGCATGTCTCAAATGACATATAGAAATTTGTGTTTAAGGTTGTTTTTTTTGTTTGCATTAAATTGTTAGAGCGGTATCATCCATCAGTTACTATTTCTTGTTTCTGTTTGCTGTTATTTGCAAATTTTATTTTCCGTTATCCTGTTAGTTTCCACGCATTGCCCCGCACCACCCCACCCCACCTCACCCTTCCCCAACAAATACAAGTTTACATGTCGATGTGTTGTACAATATATAGCTGAATTGGACATCTACTTGCAAATTGTAATGAGGCTGTTTTCCCAAAGCGTCGGCCACATATATTTTATTGATGTTTATTGCTTCAGTTGCCATTGACAACGGTCGTCACTGTACACACCTGGGTGAACAGAGATGATTTAACAAGCACTTGTGTAAGCAGACAACATTGCGTGTGAACCCAGCATAAACAACTCGTAGGGTATTAGTCTGTGCCATAAGCCACAGGTTGAAGTAACAGACCAAGGTTCATAAATACATTAACCCTTTCAACACCAAGTAACTTAATAGGATGTTCCATGCCAATGTTTCACGCTATTTCATTAATTTTGTTCATTCAAATTATCCCATTCTTCTAAAAGGGTAATCTGTACGACGTTTAAAATTATTAACAAACAGTGGAGATCCTGATGAGACGGCTCGTTACGAGCCGGCTCATCTGGATCTGCACTGTTTGCAAACATTGTCTCTATAGAGGTCTGTGGTGTTGAAAGGGTTAAATATACACAGAAGCACCAATATTAAGTGGAAACAAAATAAGCTTAATTTTGTTTTACTCCCGCTTATAACACATTAATGTGTTATAAGATGGATTAAAAAATGTTAGCTTATTTTATTTTGTTCTCACTTATTGGTGCTTTTATGTATATTTAATGTACGTATAAACCTTGGTCCTTTACTTCAACCTGTGCCATAAGCGGTATAATTGAATATGTATACGCTATTGTTCACATATTGAATTTTTAAGGAATTAAATGCGAGGAAGTGCTAGCGACCGCAGCATTTAGTTCCTGAAAAATCCAATATGTGAACAATAACATACTTATAGTTCAGCCAAGTGTATAATGCATGTCCCATCAGAGTATTGATTTTTAATTTCCTGAATTATAATTGGTTTTCCGCTTCATGCACAGAAATGATATATTGTATATAAATCAATTGCACCATTTTATATTTGATCACATGTATCAGTTATTTTCCGTATTACATGTATAAAATTTTTTTTTACCAATTCCCATTTTTTACAGCCGACTTATATGTACAATTAGGTTCCGAAATACAAATTTAACGATTCGGGTTCATCCTTACTGGCGCCCCGTGCAGGCACCGGGGCGGGATCAACTGATCCTGAGAATAGTGCTGCAGTAGCCATTGCTTGTCGTAAAAGGCGACTAAACTGGCTTAACGATTGGGTTCATACTTTCCGGAACCCACTATACCGGATTTGGCCCTCATGTACATTTTTGGCTTTCTTGTATGTGAGAGTTGAGTCCGGCTATGCCCCATATATAAAAGTAAGATTAGTGCTAATCCTATTACTTTTAGGGGATGGGATAAATGATGCTGGTGTGGCGAGGGCCTGGCACCAGATCAGTTGTTTCTAATTTCAGGACTGAATATATATTTTGATTGTAAATATTGAGTTCTGAAGTTGGGATTTACCCCCCGGACAGACAGTGGATAGACACGACCCGTTGACCGTCTGCGTGTAGACTCCCTGAGGCTTGTACCTCTATGTCAGAAAAGCGGACGTTAAACCCTATTCACTCACTCACTCACTCATCCTTACCGGAATCCCGACTGGAGACCTGGTTTGGCCCTCACATACGTCTTTGGCATTTTGTATGTGACAGTTGAATCTGGTTATACCCCTTATAAGAGTAATCCTACCGGTATTACTTTTAAATAGGGGAAGGGGCCAAGTGACTTTGGTGCGGTATGGACCTGGCACCAGGTCAGGTTATTCTAATTTCAGGGCTGAATATGTTGTATCTCGATGTAAATATTCCGTTCTGATTTTGGGATTTTCCCAATGCAGCAGGTTAAAACGGGATGGAACCTGTTTGCCCGGCCTTACATGACCTTAGCTGTTGATAGGCCGTTAAACACCAATAAACAAAACAAACAAACATCCTTAAAGGAATTTCGACTGGAGACTTGGTTTGGCCCTCATATACATACATGTATTTGGCATTTTGTATGTGATAGTTGAATCTGGTTATACCTCTTATGTGAGTATTACGATTATTTGTGATCTTAGTTTAGGAGAAGGGGCCATTTTGGTGTGGTATGGATCTTGCACCAGGTCAGTAATTTCAGGTCTGATTTTGGGATTCCCCCCCCCCCCCCCCCCCCCCCCCAATGCAGCAGGTTTAAAACGGGATTGAACCTGTTTGCCCGGCCTTCCATGACCTTAGCTGTTGATACACTAATAAACAAACAAACAAACAAACAAACAAATTTGTTCCTAGTCTGTTTCAATGCAGCCGTTTAAAATCGGATCAAACCCGTTTGCCCGGCTTTACATGACCTTAGCTGTTGATAGGCCGTTAAACACATATAAACAAACAAAACTCTTTTCGACTACAGTGGAACTCCTCTAAACCGCGACATCCTGGGGATTCCATTGTGTTGAATTTAAGTTAGTATCACTATAATTCATTTGATTGTCTGTTCGTGATTAAAAATGACATGGAGTGTGTAATTACAGTGGAACCTCTCTAAACCGGACACCCTGGTGACCACCCAGGATGTCCGGTTTAGCATTCTCTGGCCAATGGTGCCTGCCTGCCAAGGTCAAGGTGAAATGGCTGAAGTTTATTGTTCCCATGAACATACAGAGAAACCTCTCTAAACCGGACACCCTGGGTGGTCCCAGGGTGTCCGGTTTGGAGAGGTTTGACTGTAAAGGGAGGTTCCCAGGGTGTCCGGTTTGGAGAGGTTCCACTGTAAAGGGAGATCCTCAGGGTGTCCGGTTTGGAGAGGTTCCACTGTAAAGGGAGGTCCCCAGGGTGTCCGGTTTGCAGAGGTTCCACTGTAAATCAGACATATGAGCACTTCATGACACATTATAATGTATTGCAATCATGAAGTCATTGTAATCAGGGGAACACCTCTACGTTAGACATCTATATTTTCCCCGAGTGTCCGGTTTAGAGGGTTTCTACTGTAAATGCAGTTGCATGTAGATGATAATCTTGAATCCTGGGTGAGCTGATGCTACAAGAATTGTTACCCTTCACCCCTAAGTAACTAGAGTGGATTTTGATATGTTAAATTTGCAACCAATCCAGTCGTCACAAAATGATTTTCAGACTAGTCCATCTATGGAAAGGGGGTGTCTTTGCTCTCACACATATGAAAGTTACTTGCAAAAAGTGCAGATCCTGATGAGACGGCTCGTCACGAGCCGGCTCATCTGGATCTACACTGTTTGCCAATACCACTGTACATGCCTGTGGTTTAGGCTCAAGCCCAACCAATCAATTTGATTTCATGTCAGTTTGCACAAACTACATGTATGGTCAGGTAATATATGGGATTTAGTACTAAACCCATTGACCCAGCCTTAAATGACATTGTCTGTTGATACGCCGTTAAACACCAACACAAAAACAAAGATACTATGGCCAGTAAATGCATAAAGCTCACATCGACTAATACGCACGTGCCAATGTCTTGCTAGCCAGGGACAGCGGTGGACAAATCCCCGGGAATTAGATGCATTCTGAAATGTACAGTGTAATTCATCTCGGATTTTAATTTGTGTCTAATTCCTGGGGGTTATGGTGGCAGCGTTATTTTCCTAATAGAAATGAGAAGATTTGTGGACGTCTCAATCTCCATCCCAGGACTTTTTTATGTCTAATTCCCACACATTTTGGGTTTTCTGCTGTATAGTCGGCACATTGGCGTACGTACATCCGTACGTCCGTTTTTCGGTATACTATCAAAGACTCGGCGAGCGCAACATGCGGGCCTCGGCCATCTAGTACTGTATAATTCCGTTCTGATCTCCCCACTTCAATGCAGCAGGTTAAATACGGGATCGAATCCGTTGACCCGGCCTTAAATAAATGACCCAGATAGGCCGTTAAACAGGAATAAATCGAAGCAAATCAATCCATCTGGACATTGATACTGATAAGATCGCATGAACGAATCCGCCAAAATCTAGCAACCGCCTCCACACGACACACCGGTGAAACGTAAGCTGCGCACGCCATGGAACTCGCAAGCACACGTAGTGAATGTCAATTTCCTATGTCCTGCCGCCAATTAAGCTCACATGAAAGAGAATTCATGATGATTCTAGGCTGCGGAACGCAAGCTGATAATATATAACCAGAGATATGCATTAATAAACCCCTCTCTTTGAAAGCGTACCACTCGTAAACAGAAACCATCGTACATATCCGGGTGCTCTGGCGCTTGCGCAGGGCGACTAAATCTAAATCGCCCTGCGCAAGCGCCAGACCATCCGGATTATCAGCGTACATCTATATTTTATATTCGAAATTCAACGCATATTATGGGTGTACTGTAATAAAATAATAATAGTGTCATCCTTGCCTGTTCTGAGTACCATCTACACATGATCTAGATGTGTTTCTAGCATGTTTACGGGGTGTCCTTGATTTACTGTGCACGCAAACAGAATATGTTTTCCTGCACGACAGAACCAGTGTCTCGAAATACCGTTTCTACGAGCCTGTACGTATAACAAATTGCAATGAGACCTCTCTAATCGGAGTAATCTTTCCGCAATAATACAATATGTTCAACAATTCTGCAAAAACCAGCAGAATTGTGTTTTGCAGAATTTGGTTTTTGCAGAATCTCTGATCCGGACACCCTGATAATTCTGTGCCATAGCTGTGTGCTATGCGATCATGAACAGACATTATCACCCGAGACAAATGAACAAGAAACCCAAGAAAATAAGATCACATATGTTTCTTGCTGTTCGGTTTAGAGAGGTCCACTGTACAAATAGAGACCGTGACTACACAACAATTGGAGATTGAGTTCGGTTCATGAAACAATTGTTTGTAAATATTAATACAGTGTAACCTCTCTAAAACCGGACACCCTGGGGGTTCCCCAGGGTGTCCGGTTTAGAGAGGTTCCACTGCATATCAGACACGTGACTATGCCAAGGTATGCGGCGGTGCTTTGCGAACTTGAATAGGCAATTATGATAATAAATATACACCAATGAAACCCATACAATTTATTAATTAGGATACACAGATTGCATGCCTGTCCGGTTTAAAGTAGAAACAAAATTGCTACACCGCTTCATACCTCTCGTGAGTTACTTCGGTGGCTCACATTTTTTGAATGGGCCAAATTGTAGCCGTAGATAATATCGGAGGCGAATTACTGTAGCTAGGTTTATTGAGGTTCTACTGGAGTAACCCCGGTTTCCTCAAGACCTTTGCTCACATAATAAGGTATAGTTGATCCAGAATCTTCAGTTAATTGAAAGTTAAGTCGCGTTCATCATTTCAACAGGATCAGGTAGAAATTGACATACTTTGTTACCATGGAAACGAACATTATTTAGCATTTACTCTGATTTGTTGGCACGCGTGAGGGAAAAGGCTATTCTGTACAAAACGAAATTACTGCATGAATGCTGTTTTCCATATTTATTACATGCACAAAATGTGTGTTTGCTTGTAAAACCGTAATTTACACGCATGCTTGCTATTTCAGTATTAGGCATGTCGCATCCGTAATGCGTGGTTCTAATAATACATACACTTTTTATATACATGGTCATTGAACATTGATGGACGGTTGGTCGGGAGCTAAGTGTATTGAACTATGGGATTCATCCTTAACGGAGACCCGATATCCCTGGTTTGGCCCTCGGGTATATTTTTGGCTTAACACTGAGACTTGAATATGGTTATACCAGTTATAAAAGTAGTAAGATTAGTATTATTCCTATTACTTTTAGGGAGTGGAGCTAAATGATTCTGGACTCTACTTGCGAGATGAATCAGGCTATACCCATTATAAAAGTACCTGAAGTATATTATAAGTATATATATTTATTAATTCGTTCCCAAGAAATAACAATTCGTTCCCGTGGGAACGAATTGTTAATTCGTGGGAACGAATTGTTAAATTGAGGGAACGAATTGTTATTTCGTGGTAACGAATTAATAAAAAATAATTCTACGTCCCCTGCGGGTCTCCGTACCCCTGACAATGTGATTCATCCCCATGACTGGTAATTGTCTGACAGTTTTCCTATCACGAAATCACTTTCCGCTCCAACCATATTAAACATTAATTATCTCCTCTCGGTTATCTGAGAGCTTGCATGCCAGAGCTTTGTTTATCTCCGGATCGCTGGGGCCCTTGCTACTTGCCATGAATTATAAAATGAAAGCACGTACATGTGGCTGTGCCTGGATAAATGGGGCTTACTAGTTTTGAGATCAGTGTAGATCCAGATCAGCCTGTGCATCCGCACAGTCTGATCAGGATATGCACTGTTCGCAATACCGTCAATGAATTAAACCACCGTTAAACACTTGCGTTTAGCAAGCAATAATATATGGATGTCGTTATCTAGCTACAGGAGTGTACTGTGTGTACTGTCGTTATATAGCTACAGGAGGATGTACTGTCGGAGTGTACTGTCGTTATCTAGTCTCAGGAGTGTACTGTCGGAGTGTACTGTCGTTATCTAGCTACAGTAGTGTACTGTCGGAGTGTACTGTCGTTATCTAGCTACAGTAGTGTACTGTCGGAGTGTACTGTCGGAGTGTACTGTCGTTATCTAGCTACAGTAGTGTACTGTCGGAGTGTACTGTCGTTATCTAGCTACAGGAGTGTACTGTCGGAGTGTTACTGTCGTTATCTAGCTACAGTAGTGTACTGTCGGAGTGTACTGTCGTTATCTAGCTACATGAGTGTACTGTCGGAGTGTACTGTCGTTATCTTAGCTACATGAGGTGTACTGTCGGAGTGTATGTCGTTATCTAGCTACAGTAGTGTACTGTCGGAGTGTACTGTCGTTATCTAGCTACAGGAGTGTACTGTCGGAGTGTACTGTCGGAGTGTACTGTCGTTATCTAGCTACAGTAGTGTACTGTCGGAGTGTTATCTAGCTACAGGGAGTGTACTGTCGGAGTGTACTGTCGTTATCTAGCTACTAGGAGTGTACTGTCGGAGTGTACTGTCGTTATCTAGCTACATGAGTGTACTGTCGGAGTGTACTGTCGTTATCTAGCTACATGAGTGTACTGTCGGAGTGTACTGTCGTTATCTAGCTACAGGAGTGTACTGTCGGAGTGTACTGTCGGAGTGTACTGTCGTTATCTAGCTACATGAGTGTACTGTCGGAGTGTACTGTCGTTATCTAGCTACAGGAGTGTACTGTCGGAGTGTACTGTCGTTATCTAGCTACAGGAGTGTACTGTCGGAGTGTACTGTCGGAGTGTACTGTCGTTATCTAGCTACAGGAGTGTACTGTCGGAGTGTACTGTCGTTATCTAGCTACAGTAGTGTGTTATTTGTTTGACCAGGAGCTACGCTGGTCACAAATCCCACAAGCCCCATTTCTCCAGTCTCGGCAACATATGCGTGACTGATTCACATATATTCCGCGGGCCTATCTATCCATAGGATGCATATTTGAGGCACATGTCGTGCATGGACCTCAGCTTCCGATGCTCGTATTGGTTCATACTGGGCCCATCTAAGGAATCAATTAGTGTGACTGATTCCTACACCATTTGTTCACCAGTTGAAGTAACGGACCAAGGTGTACACATGCACTAAATATACATAAAAACTTTCCGGTGGGGGGGCGGGGGGGGGGAGTTGGCAGGGCTTGGGGGAAGGAAGGCGGGGGGGGGGGGCAGGTAGGATGACAGAAAATACAATTTTCAATTACTGGTTAAAAACAGTCAAAAATGAAAAATTATAGCGATAACAGTTAACAAAATGTGCCAGTAACTGTTAACAGTGCATATATGCTAGGACATAATAGTCATTCTTTTAAAAAGAACGAGGCAAAAAACAATAACAAGCGAAAAAAGAGTTTATAAAAAAGCCAAAAAACAATCCAACACGTCAACGCCCCACACCCACACCCTCCAAAAAAAGCAAAAAAAAACAACTAACATCCCTCATTTCTGGGTTTTATGTATGTCTAGACGAACCCTGCACCATTATGTATCTGATGCCCCCGGGCCTCCATTTTCTGTTCCTCGCGCCCATTCGTTTCTCACGCCGGCCTCTCTGATTCCCCCTGTTGGACTCTGCGACCGTTTAACCATTTCACCCTAAATAACTGGAATGGATTTTGATGTGCAAATGTTGCAACCAATTGTCACAAAATGATTTTCAGACAAGTCCATTTATGAAAAAGGGGTGTTTTTGTTCACATAAATATGAACATATTACTTGCAAAAAGTGCAGATCCTGATTGGCAGGCTCGTCTCGAGCCGGTTCATCTGGATCTACATTGTTTGCCGTGGGTGGCAGGTGGGAGCATGTGATGGGTAATTTAACGATCGGGGTTCATCCTTACCGGAATTCCGAATGGAGACCTGGTTTGGCCCTCGCATACGTCTTTGGCATTTTGTATGTGACCATGGTGACAGTTGAATCTGGTTATACCCCGTATGCGAGTATTGCGAGTATTTTAAGTGACTTTGGTGTGGTATGGACCTGGCACCAGGTCAGGTTATTCCAATTTCAGGGCTGAATATGTTTTTTCTCGATGTTAATATTCCGTTCTGACTTTGGTATTTTCCCCCCAATGCAGCAGGTTAAAACGGGATCGAACCCGTTTGCCCGGCCTTACATGACCTTAGCTGTTGATAGGCCATTAAACACCAATAAACAAACAAACAAACAAACTACACTGTTTGCCAGTACCACTATACAGGCATGTGGTGTTGAAAGGGTTAACCCCGCTCGTTTTCGTGTGATTGACTAGAAATCTCGAATACATCAGGGAACAAATTTACACCTAATACCTCATAAAACCGGTATTTTCTTTCTAAATACTTCCATTATGAATGCAATAATGATTCTAATCCTCTTCCTGGAACTATATTGTTCCTATAAATTACATGTCACGGAGATAAGGAGTTTATATTACCAACAGAAATCAGTTATCTCCAGCGGTTACCATGGCAACCAGGTATTGAAATGTCGCATCAGAGGCGGACACGATCAGTGAAATTAAGAGAAAATGAGATTTAGGGACATGGCTTACAACATCGGGTTTATTGTCATTTCATCCAGTGTAAACATTGACGAGCCTACACTAGTCGGCTCGCCTTTTATACTAGGTGCGGGCGGGGCGTGTCCGGAGCTCGCCCCCTTTAAAATTTGCCGAGTTTAGATTGTTACCTGGATAGTTCTAAGTATTATCCCCAAGCCGGTAGGCAAGATGGGGATATATAGCGTTAGTCCATGTACATACGTGCGTACATGCGTACGTGCGTAACACCTTTCATTTTTCCGTAACTCGTGAACTGCTTCACTTTTGATAATAGGCCTGAGTGAGACGAGTCCTGATATGTTCCCGTTTCGTCCCTGCGCATCTTCGTTCCTTTCATGTTTCTGATGACCTGATGCAACATTAAATCGTATATGCCAACCAATACCAACACGGCAACAATGTTTAGTCTACATATTCGCGTGGGTGACAGGTGGGAGAAGTCGATGGGAAATTTAACGATCGGGGTTCGTCCTTACCGGAATTCCGTCTGAAGAACTGGTTTGGCCCTCACATACGTCTTTGGCATTTTTTATGTAACAGTTGAATCTGGTTGTACCCGTTATGTGAGTATTATGATTATTCGTAATCCTATTTCAGAGGAAGGGGCCAAGTGACTGGTGTGGTATGGACCTGGCACCAGGTCAGGTTATTCAACATCAGGTTAAATGCGGTATCGAACCCGTTGGTCCGGCCTTAAATGACCTTAGCTGTTGATAGGCCGTTAAACACCAATCAATCAAATCAAATTAGAGCATTGTCGGTGGTCCTATACGGCTGTGACGGAAGGTGTGTTTATGACGTTTGCGACCAATGTAGACACAGACCAGTCTGCAATGTTCGCTATTTAGTCTGTGAAACACCCCTCGTCAGGCTCGTGCGCAGAGGGGGTGCGACGGGTGCGTACGCACCCCCTTAACCCTTTCAACACCACATGCCTGTATAGTGGTATTGGCAAAAAGTGTAGATCCAGATGAGCCGGCTCGTGACGAGCAGTCTCATCAGGATCTGCACTTTGTGTAAGTAATTTTCATACTTTTGAGAACAAAAACACCCCATGTTGATAAATGGACTGGTCTGAAAATCATTTTGTGATGATTGAATTAGCATATCAAAATACATTCCAGTTACATGTACATAGGGGTGAAAGGGTTAATCTGCCGAGGCCTGTCCGTGGATGTGCAATTAATTCCTGTGTACGGGCTGTGCTCGTGCATGCAGCTTACAGCACTTTGACTGGGGGAATTGTGGCATGTCCAGCTCGGCTTGCAGCACTTTGACTGGGGAACATGTGACATGTCCAGCTCAGCTGCTTGCAGCACTTTGACTGGGGGACATGTGACATGTCAAACTCAGCTTGCGGCACTTTGACTGGGGGACATGTGACATGTCAAGCTCAGCTTGCAGCACTTTGACTGGGGGAATTGTGGCATGTCAAGCCCAGCTTGCAGCACTTTGACTGAGAGAATGGTGGCATGTCAAGCTCAGCTTGCAGCACTTTGACTGGGGAATTGTGACATGTCAAGCTCAGCTTGCAGCACTTTGACTGGGGTAATTGTGACTTGTCCAGCTCAGCTTGCAGCACTTTGACTGGGGGAATTGTGACATGTCAAACTCAGCTTGCAGCACTTTGACTAGGGGAATTGTGACACAATCTCAGCACTTTCACTGGGGAAATTGTGACATGTCAAGCTCCAGCTCCAGGAGCTTGACATGTCAAGATTCCCTCAGTCAAAGCCCCAGTTAGCCTGTCAAAGTCTAAGTTCACCAGTCACAGCCACAGTTGAGACAAATAATGCGAGTTTGTACCTTTGAAGATGTGCGATTTTTCATGAAAAATGATATCGAAAACTGACGAAATTAGTGAGTCAACTTTCGACATCATTTATGGAAAATATGGTAAATGTTGTAAATATTTGTCATGAGATATCGCACATCTTCGAAGGTACAAGCCCACATGACCTGTCTCATATTACGACAGAAAGTGTTCGTTAGATTACTTCACCCGGTGACTGTTGAGGACTGATTATGTACGTTTACCTGTGTTATTATATAAGTGTTTATTCTCTCGTGTTACATAATACATGACAAAATGAGGTATGTGTAATACGAGCATGAAAATGGAATGACACAATGATAAACATGTACAAATGTAGTCTAGCAATAATTAAGCTAAATTGAGACGGTGGATACATTAGTTTACGGAATTGAAGTTGGAAATTTTGCAAACATGGAATATGTAGTCCTATCTAATAGGTATGTATCGTGATATAATGGTTCGTGTAAATATGCAGGTTATACATTTTTGCATTGGGAGGGCAGTGTAATTTCAACAACTTATCAGCCCGATAGACAAATGCTCATATCTTACTTAGTGAGAGATATATTTATGTGGTAGTTGTCCCGTCGACATGTCGAATGTCCAACAGAGAGAGGTGCGTTCGCACACTGAGCGTCCCGACTGCCAGACTATGGTGGACAAGCGATTGGTTGATTTCCCTACCTGCAAGTCACCTGGGGGCCGTTTCACTAAACTCCGTAGACTAAAATGTTCTTAAGCGTAAAAGTAGGATCGTCTGGAAATTTCAATTGATGGATTTACATTTATTGAGCATAGGCTGCATATGCTCAATAAATGTAAATTCAATAATTGTTTACAAGAAAACAGTGTCAATGTGAAATTTACAGACTATCATAATTTTGCACTTACGAAGATTTTAGTCGTACGAAGTTTAGTGAAACGGGCCCCAGGGTCCACAGTCGGGACACATACATTGCGCAAACTGACATATAGGGTCCCCCGTGTAGTCAGTCGGCATATCCACGTTTAGACGACACATGACACACCGAATGGTATTGATGTGTAATTAAATCATACGTGTACAATATGCCATACTACTCAAATTTTCATACTAGCAATTTGAATATAATATTTGACATGTCATGACATGGCAATGTACCGTATGTTATAAATACAATTACGTTATATCAACTGAGAACGCGATCGGCAGTTCATGAACGTATTCTTTTTTCTTTAAAGGTACATACCCACTCAAAATGTTCGTTATTGGAATTAAATAAGTGTATACTTGTGTCACTATTCCACCAGTTCTAAAAAAATACGAGTGCCCGCTATACAGATATAATCATTTAGTAATATTTATTTTACTGATAGTGACGCGCGGTGGTATCAGGCTTTTTCATATGCAAATGAGGCATGATACGTTTTAATTATTTATACTAATTACATGCGTCACCTGAAACAATAATAGTTTTAGCAGATTATAAAGTATGATCATTGCACATCAAAAAATAAATACAGAGAATAAATAATAATGTCCGTTAACATTTGAAGAAAACACGGTTATTGCCCCGTATATTACTGTGGAAATTGACGTCTGGTATCAAATGTAAACTAATGCCAATAAATGCGTTGGGTAATGGTGAATGAATGTTTATTTTGCCAGAAAATGTCTCAGATGGTGTATCTGATATAAAGAACAGTTTGTGCCTACTGAGTGGGTATGTACCTTTAACCCTTAACCTGCTGAATAATGAAATGTTGTCGTCTGCTGTTTATGTTTTATTTTCGATTTTTCTCATCAGAAACATGCTTTGACAGCACTTTAGAATCATTTCCATAGGAAATGATTCTAAAGTGCTGTCAAACCATGTTTTTATTGAGAAACAGGACAAGAAATAAAGCAACAGCAGACGACAGTTTTCGCGATCAGGCTAAGGGTTAACATATTCTGTACATGGAGTATACTCGACACGCAATACATGAAACATAAAAAGTCTGATAATATTAACCCTTAGACCGCTACTCACAACAATTGTCGTCTGCTGTTGCTTTTATATCCTGCCTTATTTCTCAATAAAAACATGGTTTTAGAGCACTTCAGAATCATTTCCAATGATTCTGAAGTGCTGTCAAAGCATGTTGTAAATTGCTCTAAAGTGCTGTCAAAGCATGTTTTTGATGATACAAATAGAAAATAAACAGCAGACGACAAAGAAAATAAGATAGCGGTCTAAGGGTTAACAACTGTTTGAAACATTACTAATAATGATGCGTCCTAACGGCAGCCAGTGTACATCCTATTATGCCTCTGTTAACAATATTCGCAGATCACAGAATTCGCAGATCGACTAGGCATTTAATTTATTATAGGAATGAATGGCCTGTTTGTGGAATTTATCGGGGTATAAACTTGGAAAATTCGCGGGAATACTGGACGAGGCCTTAAAAAAATTACAATTTTCGAAAAAAAAAAAAAAAAAAAAAAATCTTTTTTTGTTTGTTTTTTTTTTTCGAAAATTGTAATTTTTTTAAGGCCTCGTCCAGTATTCCCGCGAATTTTCCAAGTTTATATCCCCGATAAATTCCACAAAAAGGCCATTCATTCCTTATAATTCCAGCATTTGAAATAAATTCATCAAGAAAATGTGTTTATTTTCCATTTTTAATAATTATTTTAACTGCGCCTCACGGTTACGGAAAGTAGTTCGGCGTGGGAGTTTACTGGGATATAAATTTTGGACAGAGACTTGCTACGGGCCAATCAAATGTTAGGGAATTGTGTAAATATTTTTGTGCTGGAATTATTTCGATTTTCGATTTTCGATTTTCACAAAGTTATTACAATAGGTTACATGTAACATGTCCAATCAGAACACACACACATAGACACACAGACACGCAGACACGCAGACACGCTTACACGCATACACACGCATGCACATGTTCAAGCATGTAACTTGAGAGTTCACAAAAATAGTTTTAGTTGCGCCATAGCAACACATCCAAAACCATATCACAATCATATACACAGGTTGATGTGACGGACCATAAATACATTAAATATTCAAAAATACAATTCTTTACTCAATCCTATACACATTATGTGTTATAAGATGTAGTAAAAACAGTTAGCTTATTTTTTCTCTCACTTATTAATGCTTTAGATATATTTAATGTATGTATAGACCTTGGTTCGTTACTTCAACCTGTGGTTTTATATGATCTTAAATTATTAGAGTCTCACTGGACTTTTCGGTCTCCATTTTGAGTATACGTTTCCTATTTTACAAAAGACAAACAGTGTCGGCAATGTGCTCGGGCTGTACTGTTTACAAGAGGCTATAACCCAGGGGCGGCGGAAGAACAATTGATTATTGGGGGGGGGGGGCGAACTTTGTGAGGGCCCGAAGGGGCCGATTTCTCTATAGGGGGGTCCGATCATTTTTTGAAATCCAAGTGGTGTGAAACACAATTTCCTGCATTCTCAGCAATGTTTGAACAAGTGTTTGATTAAACTACCGTGGATGGACGGTTAGGCCGGATCGGCAGGTCCCAACTGCTCCTCCCTCTCTTAAATGAGTTGGCTCAGTCAGAGTCGGGTTCCCAGTAATCATGATTACACCAAATATATTACAGTAAAAAATAATTTTTTTTACAGAATTATTGGGGGGGGCTACGCCCCCCCCCCCAACCAAATTATTGGGGGGGGCGACCGCCCCCCTGCCCTGCGCTTCCGCCGCCCTGTAACCACATGTTGAAGTAGCGTACCAAGGTCTATAAATACATTAAATAGGCCTAAAAGCATCAATAAATGAAGAAAACAAAAAGCTAAAAATATTTTTTTACTCCATCCATATATTTTTAGCTTTTTTTTTTCTTCATTTATTGATGCTTTTATGCATATTTAATGTATGTATAGACCTCGGTCCGTTACTTCAACCTGTGGCTATAACCCTCTATCTTATCGTTATCCGTGTCTATAGCAATGCACAATAGCCACAGAACGTTATTACGGAGCCCCGCAGGGGACATGGATTTTTTTTTATTAATTCGTTCCCACGAACTAACAATTCGTTCCGTCAATTTAACAATTCGTTCCCTCAAATTAATAATTTGTTCCCACGATATAAAAATTCGTTCCCTCGAATTAACAATTCGTTCCCACGAAATGACAATTCGTTCCCTCAATTTAACAATTCGTTCCTCGAATTAACAATTTGTTCCCACGATATAAAAATTCGTTCCCTCGAATTAACAATTTGTTCCCACGAAATGACAATTCGTTCCCTCAATATAACAATTTGTTCCCTCGAATTAACAAGTTGTTCCCACGATATAAAAATTCGTTCCCTCGAATTAACAATTCGTTCCCACGAAATAACAATTCGTTCCCTCAATTTAACAATTCGGTCCCACGATATAACAATTCGTTCCCGTGGGAACGAATTGATAATTCGTGGGAACGAATTGTTAAATTGAGGGATCGAATTGATTAGAACAAATTGTTAATTCATGGGAACGAATTGTTAAATTGAGGGAACGAATTGTTAATTCGTAGTGAACGAATTAATACAAAAAAGAATTGTACGTCCCTGCGCGGGCGGGGTTCGTACTTTATAGACACGACTGAGTATCATGTTAAAATCGAAGTCAATTTCATTCCACCAGTTGCTCTGCGGAATCTATACATTGTACACCTATTGATGCCTCAGACAATAGGAACTAGAGAACACCGGGCTAGTGTATTTTGATACAGTGGAACCTCTCTAAACCGGACACCACAAGAAAACACATGTGATCTTATTTTTGATGAATTTCTTGGTCATTTATATCAGGTGATAATGTCTGCTCGTGATCGCATAGCTCACAACTATGGCTCAGAATGATCAAATGCCTGATTTACAGTGAAATCTCTCTAAGCCGGACACACTGAATCAAGTTTAGCTGGTGTGGCTAGGAAACGCGTAGGAATTCCGAGGTTCGCCGAGCTTCGCCTCGGAAGTCCTACCGTATCCAAGCCGAGATCACAGGTGGAAGACTCGGACCTATGACACCAAAAAAATGCCTATTAAAAAGAAAATCCCATTACCCCACCCACTTGGTCTCGTACATTACCATCTTATATAAAGAAAGGTGGATAACATTGCGGCCATTATAGAAAGAGCCCTCTCGTTTCCGACTCGCACAAACACGATACACATCGATTACATGTATGATTTCTGTCGCTGGCAATCGATAAAGGTATTAGGTGTGTGAATATATTCACTTCAAATCGATCTTTCCAGCATTTATTCAGTTATTCGCATTGTGTATACCCCATCCAAAGCGAAATTTGCGTGTACGAAAGAATCTCACACAGAATTGGAGGCCATCCGGCGTGGATTATCGGTCATATTTGACCAATAACCGATCGCCAGCTCAAACTAAAGTGGTGCACCATGACCATATACATTAGAAACTCCAACCATACAAAGTTCGTCCAATTGTGATCGTTCACCGATCTAAAAAACACCTTTTTTCTACTTTCATTCATGATTCGCGTACTATCAGATTATGTCTTCCGGAATCCCGAAATAGGTTGAATGACGTTTCTGGACTTGTATTAAGCACAAAAAAAACAGATGCTATTGGCTTAATTGCTTAATGATTAATGACCAGTTCCACTCTGTTTTCTCTCAGCAAACTCCCATGAAACTCGTTTCTTACTGCAAATATGTTTCAAATCTTTTTTCCAGAAAAGAAAACGACATGCCTGAGACAGAGGTAACAGAAGGCCCAGACAATATTACTCCTACTATTCTGAAGCGCCTCTCGGCTGAACTTGCGCCAATTCTTACTCTACTTTTCAATACCTCACTTCAGCAGCAGTCTCTACCAGACATTTGGACATTTGGAAACAAGCCAATGGAACACCAATATACAAGAAAGGTGACAAAACGACACCTTCGAACTATCGCCCTGTCTCTCTAACTTGTATCTGCTGTAAGCTCTTGGAGCACATTGTTTGCAGTAATATGATGCAACATCTCAATAGGAACAATATTCTTTATCCCCTCCAGCATGGCTTTCGGGAGAAGCGTAGCTGTGAAAGTCAACTTATTGAATTGTTTCACGACATAGCCATCAACATGCAGAGTGGTAGACAGAATGATGTTGTAGTCATGGATTTCGCTAAAAGCCTTTGATAAGGTAGCACACAATAGGCTCCTCTACAAACTCTCATCCTATAGCGTGAAGGGATTAGCACGCGGCTGGATAGGTTCTTTCCTTAGTGGTAGGTCTCAGCGTGTCGTCCTTGAAGGGAAAGCTTCTACGTCCGTTCCAGTACTATCTGGTGTTCCACAAGGCTCTGTGCTTGGTCCTGCGTTATTTCTTGTTTATATTAATGACCTCCCGGAGTACACAACCCATAGTACTGTCCGGCTCTTTGCAGATGACAGATTGTTGTACTTAGCTTTACATAGCCCATCTGACTGCAACAAACTTCAAGACGACCTTCATAATCTCGAGAGATGGGAATCCGACTGGCGAGATGGTCCAGAGGAGGGCTGCAAGATGGGTTTCTAACCGTTATCACAACACATCTAGTTTAACCGATATGCTGCACAGTCTGGAATGGAGATCACTTGAACAGAGGAGAGTCGATGCCAGACTGAGTATGCTGTACAAAATTAGGAACAATCTTGTAGCCATAAATGAGGATAATTACTTAACACGAGGCACTGGTAGACGCCAACACCAATACCGCCAGTTGCATGCCGACAAAGACTACACTCGTTTCTCCTTCTTCCCCAGAACCGTTGTACAGTGGAACCAACTACCCACCGACACCTGCCTGGCAGAGTCGCTGGATTCCTTCAAGGCTCAGGTCTTGAAGGTCCAGCACTCCAGACTCACTTAATCTCCTTTCTCATTTTCCTCTCATTTTCCCCTAGCACTCAACTGGTGATAACACTCACGTGTGAGGGTATACCAGTATACCGGCAAAAGCAAAAAGACGTCATTACAGTTTTGATTTAGCCAATCAGAGATGTTCTTTACATAGACGCTTCTACGGGGCGCCATGCAGGACAGGTTAATTATGTGTACAAAATTGAGTTTTGTAACACTAAAAATCACAAAATTCAATTCTGTGTCACAAAATTCAATTCTGTGTCACAAAATTCAATTCTGTCAATTCTGTGTCACAAAATTCAATTCTGTGTCACAAAATTCAATTCTGCATACGTTTCGTATACAAAAATTCATTTTTGTTATAAAGGATTCAATTTTGTAAGACAGAATTGAGTTTTGTGAAGAAAATTCAGTTTTGTGGGACAGAATTCATTTTTGTCCACAAAAATTAGTTTGCGTAGGATAGTCTATGTCATCTCTACGTTGATTGGTTGAGATCGGTCTTAGTCCATTTTACTAGATGGTGGAGTACACTTGCAGGTTTAAATATTTCAATGCGAAAATATAACCCAATATATCAATAATATACTTCTTTATGGACAGTTATTTTGGTTATATTATTATTACAAATGAGTGGTCACATCATATAAGCATATATACTTTGAAGGAGAAATAAGAAAAATATTCAGAATTTTCCCTCAATTATGTAAACAGGGTCAAACATAAAGTAGCCGGGACATAGCTAGACCTGAGAGCATGCCCATATATAGAGAATACCAGGCTAGTGTATTTTGATATCAAGTTTATCAGGCAAGGCTAGGAAACACGTAGGAATTCCGAGGCTTGCCGAGCCTGGTATTCTATTTATTTTCTAATGTTAAAATACACTAGCCTGGTATTCTATTTATCAGGTAACGTTTTATGCTCGAAAATGACATTAGATGACGTCGTATTCTAACAGTAGATCTAACCTTGTGAAACAAATGGTATTGGATCTGTGTCTACTAGTTGTGAAGTTACGTGTTCGCAACTATGTGTCTACATGCATTATTTACAGTATTATATACACCATCTTAGTATCCATGGTATCTACACAAATACTACAAATGGTTTCCTCAAATGGCCCAATACACACATTCTGTTTATAAACACAGACAGCAGTCAGAACACAGATCACAGCGCGTGTATTATTGATTTAACTGGGGCAGATGTACCTTACGATACACAATAAATGAGGTCAGTACTAGCGGGAGATCTACATGTACATGAATTATGTGTACAATTATAACGCAAATGAGTTTAAATACGAATGGGTTTGTCAACGTTTGACTGTTTGGAGATCTTTGAAGCAAAATGGCAGAATGATAAAAATTAATCATCGGCAAAATGAGAAATGAATCATCGACATTGAATGTGTAGATCGGCGACCGTGACCCATTTCTCCAGTGCAGTTTCTGACCAATGGTAGTCCTTCTTACATGCGTGTGCAGAATTGACAGAATTGAATTTTGTTACACAGAATTGAATTCTGTGGCACAAAAGTGAATTTTGTGACACAGAATTGAATTCTGTGGCACAAAATTGAATTTTGTGACACAGAATTGAATTTTGTTGAATTGAATTTTGTTACACAGAATTGAATTTTGTGGCACAAAAGTGAATTTTGTGACACAGAATTGAGTTTTGTGGCACAAAAATGAATTTTGTGACACAGAATTGAATTTTGTGGCACAAAAATGAATTTTGTTGACAAAATTGAGCCATGTCCCACTTGGCGCTCCGTAGCTTCCGGTTGTATTATGGAAGATGGTGCATTGACCCCGTTCCAGATAATGAACGAAATTAGACAAAAAAGTGTTTTTTAGATCGGTGAACGATCACAATTGGACGAACTTTGTATGGTTGGAGTTTCTAATGTATATGGTCATGGTGAACCACTTTAGTTTGAGCTGGCGATCAGCTATCGGCCAAATATGACCGATAATCCACGCCGGACGGCCTCCGATTCTGTGTGAGATTCTTTCGTACACGCAAATTTCGCTTTGGATGGGGTAATCAAAACGCGAATAACTCAATAAATACTTGAAACAGCGATTTGTGAGTATATTCACACACTTAATACCTTTATAGATTGCCAGAGACATTATTTCATACATTTAATCGATGTTTATTGTGTTTGTGTGAATCGGAAAATAGAGGGCTCTTTCTATAACAGCCATATTCATACCCACCTTCTATAAATAGAAGATGGTAATGTACGAGACCAAGTGGGTGGGGTAATGGGATTTTTTTAATAGGCATTTTTGTTGGTGTCATAGGTCCGAGTCTTCCACCTGTGAAATAGAGACATGCGCACCAACGGAGGCCAACGAGACAGAAGAAAAAGGTTGGACACATTAAAGATACATGCCCACTCAGTGTTCTTTATAGGAATTAAATAAGTGCATAATTGTGTCACTATTCCATTATTACGAGCGCCCGCTATACAGATATAATCATGTAGTAATATTTATTTTACCGATAGTCACTCGCGGTTGTATCAGGCTATTTTCATATGCAAATGGTGCATGCTATGTATTAATTATTTAAATTAATTAAATGCGTTACCTGACAGATTATACAGTATGACCATTGTACATCAAAAACTATATACAGAGAATAAATAGTAATGTCCGTTACCATTTTAAGGAAACACGGTTGTCGCCCCTGATATCAGTGTGGAAATATACGTCCGGTATAAAATGTATAATAATGCCAATCAATACGTGGGGTCATGGTGAATGAATGTTTATTTTGCCAGAAAATGTCTCGGATGATGTCTCTGAAATAAACGGAACATTGTGTGCCTATTGAGTGGGCATATACCTTTAATCCTTGAGATTGTTAAGAATATTAGCGACCGCTGCAGAAGAAACGTACCGCAAAGTATCCCCTACAACTAGCGGTGTACGGTGCCCAAGTGAAATAAAAAGGAACACAAACACATACATACATGGCATACAAACTTCTTAACTACAAAAGCACATGACTTGTCTCATATGCAGATGACGATTCGTATCTGGGGCCCGTTTCACCAAGCTTCGTACGACTAAACTGTTCGTAAGTGCAAATTTAGAATCGTTTGGAAATTTCAATTGATGAATTTACATTTATTGGATTTACATGTATTGAGCATAGGCTGCAGCCAATGCTCAATACATGTAAATCCAATAATTGTTTACAAGAGAACAGTGTTAATATGAAATTTACAGAATATCATAATTCTGCGCTTACGAACATTTTAGTCGTACGAAGTTTTGTGAAACGGCCCCCTGCTATCGAAAAATAAGGTTTACCGCATATACCAAATAACTGAAACGATAAAAAAAAGTATGGGTCGAAATGAAAACAATTACAAATGTCTATGTGCATGCTATATAGAGAATAGTAGGTTAGTGCCGTGAATGGGAAAAAATATCTGGCAAGGCTCAGGAAACGGGATGGGCGAGGCTCTGCCGAGCACATCCCGTTTCCGTGCCGCGCCAGATATTTTTTCCCATTCACGGCACTAACCTACTATTCTATTTATCCCGTCAACACCTACAAATGGCTGTAAAATGCAAAAATTGTATTGACTGGATATCAAAAATGTTTCACGGCACCGTGTTTCACGGCACATACGCACTGTGTTGACGGGATAAATGTGTATACAGTGCAACCTCTCTATAACAGCCATCCATGGGAAGACGCAAAACTGGTTGTTGTAGATAGGTGGCTGTTGTAGGGAGGTTAATGCTGAATTAAATTTTGTCGTCCACTGTTTATTTATTTTCTTCGATAATTATCATCAAAAACATGCTTTGGCAACATTTTAGAATCATTTCCAATGGAAATTATTCTAAAATGCTGTTAAACATGTTTTTTATTGAGAAAGAATGCAAAAGCAACAACAGACGACAATTTTCGTGCTCAGCAGTCTAAGGGTTAGATATAGAGGAAATCATCCATTTGGGATATAAAGTAGCGGCTGTTATAGAGAGGGTGTCGTTGTAGAGAGGTGGCCGTTCGGGGAGGTTCGACTATATCGGTATATAGTGTTAATAAAGCTTACAACGATAATTACATTGCACCAACATCTCGGTGTCATGGAAATTTAATATTCATCAAAGGATTTGTGTTGTATATTGACCTGACTTTCACTGGTTATGTGGCTGTTTAATTGATTATATCTGTATATTAAACATTAACAAACACCCGTTTATTTAGCTTTAATATGCATAACGGTTTTGAAAATGCGTGTGTAGCGAACGAGTGCATCAACTTTCAAAACATATATACCTAGTGTAGTATCTCTAGTAAACTAAAGTAATCTAAACGTGGAGATTGGATTATAAGTATTGTGTAAATTTATAAAAACAATTAACGTGTAATGAAAGATTACACCAAGTTCAAAACATACCTACTGCAATATTGTTCAACATCTCAATTTATATTTGGATCTTCGATTTCAGTGTATAGTGTGTATTTTATATCAACATTTAACACATACATGTATATGCCTACTGTGGCATTGTTCAACGTCTCAATATGTATGGAGCTCGGATTTGTATGGAGCTCGGATTTTAACCCCTAGACCGCTACTGACAACAATTCTCGTCTGCTGTTGCTTTTATATCTTGCCTTATTTCTCAATAAAAACATGGTTTGACAGCGCTTAAGAATCATTTCCAATGGAAATGATTCTGAAGTGCTGTCAAGGCATGTTGTAAATTATTCTAAAGTGCTGTCAAAGCATGTTTTTGATGATAAAAATGGAAGATGGAAAATAAACAGCAGACGACAAAAAAATAGGATAGCGGTGTAAGGGTTAAGTATTGTGTAATTATGACAATAAGTATATTCGAGCGATTACATCAGCTTTCGAAACATACCGTATAACCTCTCTAAACCGGACAGCCTGGCAACCCTATTTTTTAAAATGGTAGATGGGTTTCACTGTAATTATTTCATTGTCGTGTCGGTACATGCTTGAAAATGACAAACATTGTTCATATAGTCATCAATTACGATGGAACCTCTCTAAACCGGACACCCTGGGGACCTCCCAAGGGTGTCCGGTTTAGAGAGGTTCCACTGTATACTGTTTGTGGTATTGTAAAACATCTCCATGGAAGCTTGTATTGCAAGTATTGTGTAATGCAGATATTTAACTATTGACTTATAATATGGGTGGTGGTCGGGCGAACGCGACGACGTAAATTAACGGTAGTGGTTCCTCCTTATATGAGTCGCAATTTGTCTGGTTTGGTCCTCAGGTACGTTTTTATCTTTGGCTCTTTTGTTACCTGGGAGTTGAATTGGGTTATTGCCCATTATAAAAGTAGTAAGAGTATTACTGATCATACTGCTTTTGAGAGGGGGCCAAGTGATTCTGGTGTGGCGAGGACCTGGCAACAGATCAGGATTATTCTGATTTTAGGGCTGAATATATAGTGTTTTCATTGTAAATATTCAGTTCTGATTTTGCCCCCCACCCCCATTTGTACATGTACAGGTAATATATGGGATTTAGTACTAAACCCATTGACCCGGCCTTAAATTACCTCAGCTGTTGATAGGCCGTTAAACCCCAATAAAATTGACTTATAATATGACTAAAATCGTTAGTGAGTAAGCTGTACCATACAGGGAACTATGCCAGAGGACACGCAATGATTTACAAGAATTATGGAAACGTTATAACCATTTGAGGAGTCAGTGTAACTTATGAACATAGCCCCCTTCTTACACTACTGTCTGTTTCACGAAAGCTGCCCAAATTTTACGGCTATATAAACAATTCAAAAACAAGATTTCTTTTGATAATATTAAATTAAAGGAAAAATTAAGAATGAGCCTTCTTTTTATTTCGTGAAATTTGGTCAAATATTGATTTTATTGCGAAAACAAAATTTCCCCATGTTAAATCCCCATAGACATCTTCACGGAGATTTAGCATGGGGAATTTTTTTGAATTTTAGAAATACTGGAACGATTTTTAAAATTTAACTTTTGTTTTCTTAGTTAGATCATATCCAAGCTATCTAGTCAGGTTTCGGAGTCAATTTCCATTTTTTTTTGTTTTTTGACTCCTCCCACACTTCCTTACCACTTTTTCCCCCATGTTAAATTCCCATAGACAGATCAATTTTTCGTAATAAAATCAATATTTGACCGAATTTCACGAAATAAAAATAAGGCTCATTCTAAAATTTTCCTTTAATTTAATATTATCGAAAATAATATTGTTTTTGAATTGTCTATATAGCCGTAAAATTTGGGAAGCTTTCGTGAAACAGACAGTAATCCCTTCATTTTCAAAGTACCTTTCAGTTAGAAGGCGTGTGTATCATGGGCTATGGGCGGCAGTCACAGAACTGAACACACGCACATACTATAGTGGAACCTCTCTAAACCGGACACCAAGAACACACATGTTGTTATTTTTGATGAGTTTCTTGGTCATTTATATCTGTAGCCTATTTCATCAACATTGCAAAGTATACTTTAGTAGCAAAGTATACTTTGAGGGAGAAATTTTCAATTTTATGATTAATTTATTAATTTTTATTATACTGAATTTATTACATTATCACAGCCAATTTGGCTGTGATAATGTAATAAATTCAGTATAATAATTCTGCATACTTTTAATCATGAAATATATGCATTTGTTAGTTCTATATGAAATAATGCATTTCAGGAAAAATAAATGATTACTCCCTCAAAGTATACTTTGCTAGTAAAGTATACTTTGCAATGTTGATGAAATAGGCTACAGGTGATACTATATGTTCGTGATCGCATAGCTCACAACTATGGCTCATAATGATCAAATGTCTGATTTACAGTGAAACCTCTCTAAGCCGGACACCCTGGGGACCTCACAGGGTGTCGGGTTTAGAGAGGTTTCACTGTATAGTATAGTATTCATACATAATTATTTAGCCGATATATATGGAACGCCAAATCTACATAAACTCAAATATATATTGCTAGCAACAAATATTTGGAGCTAGCAATAAATATTTGGAGAGCTCTCGAAATCAATTAATGCTATCTCGAAATCAATTAATGATATCTCGAAATCATTTGGAGAGCTCTCGAAATCATTTGGAGCGAGCAATATAACATTTGATTTGGAGAGCTCTCTAAATCATTTGGAGCTATCTCTAAATCATTTGGAGAGCTCTCGAAATCATTTGGAGAGCTCTCGAAATCAATTAATGATATCTCGAAATCATTTAGAGAGCTCTCGAATATCATTTGTAGCGAGCATTATATAACTTGATTTCGAGAGCTCTCCAAATCAAAGCTATATAATGCTCGCTACAAATGATTTCGAGAGCTCTCTAAATGATTTCGAGATATCATTAATTGATTTCGAGAGCTCTCCAAATGATTTCGAGAGCTCTCCAAATCATTTAGAGATAGCTCCAAATGATTTAGAGAGCTCTCCAAATCATGTTATATAATGCTCGCTACAAATGATTTCGAGAGCTCTCTAAATGATTTCGAGATATCATTAATTGATTTCGAGAGCTCTCCAAATGATTTAGAGATAGCTCCAAATGATTTCGAGAGCTCTCCAAATTATT
Source organism: Conchocele bisecta (assembly GCA_029237695.1). Classification (NCBI taxonomy): domain Eukaryota; kingdom Metazoa; phylum Mollusca; class Bivalvia; order Lucinida; family Thyasiridae; genus Conchocele; species Conchocele bisecta. The sequence goes on from CM055279.1 coordinate 37,129,287, forward strand.
TAGAGATAGCTCCAAATGATTTAGAGAGCTCTCAAACCAAATCAAAGTTATATAATGCTCGCTACAAATGATTTCGAGAGCTCTTTAAATGATTTCGAGATATCATTAATTGATTTCGAGAGCTCTCCAAGTGATTTCGAGAGCTCTCCAAATATTTATTGCTAGCTCCAAATATTTGTTGCTAGCAATATATATTTGAGTTTATGTAGATTTGGCGTTCCATAGATATATAAAGGATCGAACGACGAGTAGCATATTTTGAGCGTCTCTATTCTCCTTTCCAAGAGCTGAGAATGTTCGGTGTTCGGTGCTTATCCTTGGTCTCTTGGTATTGTTTTGCGCTTCTAGAGAATGGTTTTGAAAAACTGTCGTCAAGCAATAAATAAACTATATTGTAAATGCAGCCTTTGATCTGGCATCTGCAACATTAGAAACAAAATTGCTACCCCGCTCTCGCGAGGGTAGCAATTTAACCCCATCTCTTTAACGTAACACATGGAAGAGTAATTTTTTGCAACCGGTTATCCGGCGTGTTTGATATGTTAGCGATATAAAACTGTCAAAACTGTATCAATAAATGATTAAGAAAGAACACACAAATGCAGAAATTGGTTATTGTACCGTGCCAATGTGTTTATCTGACATTTACATGTACATCTTGTAAATTTGAAAGCTTCATTTCGTTATCTTGAATGTTGAACAACAAGAGAAACGATGGCTCCCGTGGGAAAATGATTTCCTTGGTTACTAAATTTTAACCTACATGCAATAGGTTTGGGTATGCACTTCGGTTGCTCACATTTTTCGAATGTGTCAAATTGCAGCCGTAGATAACATATCGGAGGCGAATTATTCAAGGTGTATGATCACGTGGTACTAACAACAACAACAAGTACCGATTCAAAGTACGTATTCTTTTATAGTGTCCTTATTACGTAACGGATTTTGATGAAATATGGCGCATCAAACGCGTCTTGTTAAGCTGAATTTGGTGGTATCTGTATGTTCGCCCAAACTTCTGTCGTTTTTGCAAAGAATCGATTTCTGTGTCGGAGAAGAATCGATTTCCGTATCTCAGACACGGAAATCGATTCTTCGCAAAAACGACATAAGTCTGTGTCAAACTCCCTAGACCACCAAATGACGCGTTTGCTGTGCCATATTTCATCAAAATCCGTTGCATATTAAGGAAAATATCAAATAATACTTACTTTGGAGTGGGCGACGTTGTTGTTGTTGTAACCACGTGATCATGCACCTTGTTATTGTAGCAACTGCAATATTTGTCATGGATCTCTTGATCGTGTCTTGTACTTTAGTCGACATATACCGCCCGTATGATTACGCAATATCCATATTATTATTCCGTTGATGGGTATAATCCGTTTTGTAAGCATGAATGATATCAATACGTGATACTCATGTCAACTAGGACAGTTACAATGAGCCACATACGATGTTCGGTATTGGGAGCACTATACTTGTATTTGAAATAGCGAAGATGAACCTCTCAACCTCTCAAAACCAGACACCCTGGGGACCCCAATGTGTTTCATTTGGAAGTGTTTCACTGTAACTTATTTCATTGTCGTTTGTATTCATGGTTGAAAATGACAAACAATGTTCCGGGGAGTGTTTAATTACAGTGGAACCTCTCTAAACCGGACACCATGGGGACCTACAGTGGAACCTCTCTAAACCGGACACCATGGTGACCTCCCAGGGTGTCCGGTTTAGAGAGGTTCCACTGTCTTTTCAACATCAAATTGAACCTGGATCTGTTATTACCTCCCTTATCGCATCACATTTTTTCGCCGATATTGATTTCGAAAAGTATTCATATTTTTCGTAGATGTGACAATAAATACAAAGCTCATGTATAAGCTTTGAATTTATTGTCAATTTCAAGTCAATTTCGGAAATCAATATCGGAGAGACAAGACGGCGCGATAAGTAGGTAAACCGCAAAGTCAGGGCTAATTTCGCCCACCATAAATTATGCATTTGAAAAGCAGGTAGTTCACATTTTAAGTGTTCATATATTCAAATATAATAAAGCGTCAATGCTTTGCACTTGGATATTATAAAACTAGTACATGTATACAAGTCATCACGTGTGAAGGATTTTGTACCGAGTGATATCAAATGTATAGAATGTATGATATTGTACATACATGTCCGTTTCTGAAAGTTGTGATTTAATCATGTGTGTGAACACGTGGATACATTAATCAATACTAGCACGTGCTGTTGTGCAGACACTACATACACACTGGAATATAAACAGTTTGTCTTCATTTCTGTTATTTAGCTTTGTAACGCATGCAATTATGTCACTCTTAAATATGTGAAATTAAATTGTCCTTCTTTTGCTACTTTTTTGGACTATTCAACTAATGAGAAAATATAGATTTTGATTTGTATTGAACGATTCTGATTGACACATGTTGCAGATCCTGATGAGATGGCTCGCTGCGATCTACAGTGTATGTACATGTTGCCTTTATGGTATGTAGGGTAGACTGAGTTGGGCAATATTCACAAATGTTGCAGATCCTGATGAGACGGCTCGTTATGATCCACAGTGTTTGTACGTGTTGGTTTTACGGTATGTAGGGTACTATAATGAGTTGGGCAATACTGACAAATGTTGCAGATCCTGATGAGACGGCTCGTTATGATCTACAGTTTTTTTTCTACGTGTTGCCTTTATGGTATGTAGGGTAGACTGAGTTGGGCAATATTGACAAATGTTGCAGATCCTGATGAGACGGCTCGTTATGATCTACAGTGTTTGTACGTGTTGCCTTTATGGTATGTAGGGTAGTAGAATGACTTGGGCAATACTGACAAATGTTGCAGATCCTGATGAGACGGCTCGTTATGATCTACAGTGTTTGTACGTGTTGCCTTTATGGTATGTAGGGTATACAGAGTTGGGCAATACTGACAAATGATACAGATCCTGATGAGACGGCTCGTTATGATCTACAGTGTTTGTACGTGTTGCCTTTATGGTATGTAGGGTAGTAGTAAATGATTTGGGCAACACTGACAAATGTTGCAGATCCTGATGAGACGGCTCGTTATGATCTACAGTGTTTGTACGTGTTGCCTTTATGGTATGTAGGGTAGTAGAATGAGTTGGGAAATACTGACAAATGTTACAGATCCTGATGAGACGGCTCGTTATGATCTACAGTGTTTGTACGTGTTGCCTTTATGGTATGTAGGGTAGTAAATGAGTTGGGCAATACTGACAAATGTTGCAGATCTGATGAGACGGCTCGTTATGATCTACAGTGTTTTTGCAACGTGTTGGCTTTGTATGGGATGTAGGGTAGAATGAGTTGAGCAATACTGACAAAATGTTGCAGATCCTGACGAGACCTCCTCGTTATGATCTACAGTATGTGTACGTGTTGCCTTTATGGTATGTAGAGTAGGACTGAGTTGGGCAATACTGACAAATAAGTTGCAGATCCTGATGAAACTGCTCGTTATTGATCTACAGTGTTTGTACGTGTTGCCTTTATGGTATGTAGGATAGACTGAGTTGGGCAATGCTGACAAATGTTGCAGATCCTGATGAAACGGCTCGTTATGATCTACTGTGTTTGTACGTGTTGCCTTTATGGTATGTAGGGTAGAATTGAGTTGGGCAATACTGACAAATGTTGCAGATCCTGATGAAACGGCTCGTTATGATCTACAGTGTTTGTACGTTTTTCCCTTATGGTATGTAGGGTAGACTGAGTTGGGCAATACTGAGAAATGTTGCAGATCCTGATGAAACGGCTCGTTATGATCTACAGTGTTTGTAGGTGTTGCCTTTATGGTATGTAGGGTAGACTGAGTTGGGCAATACTGACAAATGTTGCAGATCCTGATGAGACGGCTCGTTATGATCTACAGTGTGTGTACATGTTGGCTTTATGGTATGTAGGGTAGACTGAGTTGGGCAATACTGACAAATGTTGCAGATCCTGGATGAAACGGCTCGTTATGAATCTACAGTGTTGTACCTGTTGGCTTTATGGAATGTATGGTAGTAGAATGAGTTGGGCAATACCTGACAAATGTTGCAGATCCTGAATGAGACGGCTCGTTATGATCTACAAGTGTTTGTACGTGTTGGCTTTTTGTATGTAGGGTAGACTGAGTTGGGCAATACTGACAAATGTTGCAGATCCTGATGAGAAGGCTCGCTACGATCTACAGTGTTTGTACGTGTTGCCTTTATGGTATGTAGGGTAGACTGAGTTGGGCAATATTGACAAATGTTGCAGTTCCTGTTGAGACGGCTCATTATGATATACAGTGTGTGTACGTGTTGCCTTTATGGTATGTAGGGTAGTAGAATGAGTTGGGCAATACTGACAAATGTTGCAAATTCTGATGAAACGGCTCGTTATGATCTACAGTGTTTGTACCTGTTGGCTTTATGGAATGTAGGGTAGAATGAGTTGGGAAATCCTGCCAAATGTTGCAGATCCTGATGAGACGGCTCGTTATGATATACAGTGTTTTGTACGTGTTGGCTTTATGGTATATAGGGTAGAATGAGTTGGGCAATACTGAAAAATGTTGCAGATCCTGATGAGACGGCTCGTTATGATCTACTGTGTTTGTACGTGTTGCCTTTATGGTATGTAGGGTAGACTGAGTTGGGCAATACTGACAAATGTTGCAGATCCTGATGAAACGGCTCGTTATGATCTACAGTGTTTGTACGTGTTGCCTTTATGGTATGTAGGGTAGACTGAGTTGGGCAATACTGACAAATGTTGCAGATCCTCATGAGACGGCTCGTTATGATCTACAGTGTGTGTACGAGTTGCCTTTATGGTATGTAGGGTAGAATGAGTTGGGCAATACTGACAAATGTCGCAGATCCTGATGAAACAACTCGTTATGATCTACAGTGTTTGTACGTGTTGCCTTTGTGGTATGTAGGGTAGTAGAATGAGTTGGGCAATGCTGACAAATGTTGCAGATCGTTATGATCGACAGTGTTTGTACCTGTTGGCTTTATGGAATGTAGGGTAGTAGAATGAGTTGGGCAATACAGACAAATGTTGCAGATCCTGATGAGAAGCTCGTTATGATCTACAGTGTTTGTACGTGTTGCCTTTATGGTATGTAGGGTAGACTGAGTTGGGTAATACTGACAAATGTTGCAGATCCTGATGAAACGGCTCGTTATGATCTACAGTGTTAGTACGTATTGGCTTTATGGTATGTAGGGTAGACTGAGTTGGGCAATACTGACAAATGGTGCTGATCCTGATGAAACGGCTCGTTATGATCTACTGTGTTTGTACGTGTTGCCTTTATGGTATGTAGGGTAGTAGAATGAGTTGGGCAATACTGACAAATGATGCAGATCCTGATGAGACGGCTCGTTATGATATACAGTGTTTGTACGTTTTGGCTGTTTGGTATGTAGGGTAGCATAATGAGTTGGGCAATACTGACAAATGTTGCAGATCCTGATGAGACGGCTCGTTATCATCTACAGTGTTTTTACGAGTTGCCTTTATGGTATGTAGGGTAGACTGGGTTGGGCAATACTGACAAATGTTGCAGATCCTGATGAGACGGCTCGTTATGATCTACAGTGTGTGTACGTGTTGCCTTTATGGTATGTAGGGTAGTAGAATGAGTTGGGCAATACTGACAAATGTTGCAGATCTTGATGAGACGGCTCGTTCTGATCTACAGTGTTTGTACGTGTTGCCTTTATGGTATGTAGGGTAGTAGAATGAGTTGGGCAATACTAACAAATGTTGCAAATCCTGATGAAACGGCTCGTATGATCTACAGTGTACACCTGTTGGCTTTATGGTATGTAGGGTAGTACAGTGAGTTGGGCAATACTGACAAATGTTGCAGATCCTGATGAGACGGCTCGTTATGATATACAGTGTTTGTACGTGTTGGCTTTATGGTATGTAGGGTAGAATGAGTTGGGCAATCCTGCCAAATGTTGCAGATCCTGATGAGACGGCTCGTTATGATATACAGTGTTTGTACGTGTTGGCTTTATGGTATGTAGGGTAGACTGAGTTGGGCAATACTGACAAATGTGGCAGATCCTGATGAGACGGCTCGTTATGATCTACAGTGTTTGTACGAGTTGCCTTTATGGTACGTAGGGTAGAATGAGTTGGGCAATACTGACAAATGTTGCAGATCCTGATGAAACGGCTCGTTATGATCTACAGTGTTTGTATGTGTTGCCTTTGTGGTATCTATTGTAGTGAAACGACTATTGGGCAATGTGGATCTGATGAAACGACTCGTTATGATTCGACAGTGTTTGTACCTGTTGGCTTTATGGAATGTATGGTAGTAGAATGAGTTGGGCAATACTGACAAATGTTGCAGATCATGCTGAGACGGCTCGTTATGATCTACAGTGTTTGTACGTGTTGCCTTTATGGTATGTAGGGTAGACTGAGTTGGGTAATACTGACAAATGTTGCAGATCCTGATGAGACGGCTCGTTATGATCTACAGTGTTTGTACGTATTGGCTTTATGGTATGTAGGGTAGACTGAGTTGGGAAATACTGACAAATGTTGCAAATCCTGATGAAATGGCTCGTTATGATCTACAGTGTTTGTACCTGTTGGCTTTATGGTATGTAGGGTAGACTGAGTTGGGCAATACTGACAAATGTTGCAGATGCTGATGAGACGGCTCGTTATGATATACAGTGTTTGTACGTGTTGGCTTTATGGTATGTAGGGTAGAATGAGTTGGGCAATCCTGCCAAATGTTGCAGATCGTGATGAGACGGCTCGTTATGATATACAGTGTTTGTACGTGTTGGCTTTATGGTATGTAGGGTAGAATGAGTTGGGCAATACTGACAAATGTTGCAGATCCTGATGAGACGGCTCGTTATGATCTACTGTGTTTGTACGTGTTGCCTTTATGGTATGTAGGGTAGACTGAGTTGGGCAATACTGACAAATGTTGCAGATCCTCATGAGACGGCTCGTTATGATCTACAGTGTGTGTACGAGTTGCCTTTATGGTATGTAGGGTAGAATGAGTTGGGCAATACTGACAAATGTTGCAGATCCTGATGAAACGGCTCGTTATGATCTACAGTGTTTGTACGTGTTGCCTTTGTGGTATGTAGGGTAGTAGAATGAGTTGGGCAATGCTGACAAATGTTGCAGATCCTGATGAAACGGCTCGTTATGATCGATAGTGTTTGTACCTGTTGGCTTTATGGAATGTAGGGTATTAGAATGAGTTGGGCAATACTGACAAATGTTGCAGGTCCTGCTGAGACGGCTCGTTACGATCTACAGTGTCTGTACCTGTTGGCTTTATGGAATGTAGGGTAGTAGAATGAGTTGGGCAATACAGACAAATGTTGCAGATCCTGATGAGACGGCTCGTTATGATCTACAGTGTTTGTACGTGTTGCCTTTATGGTATGTAGGATAGACTGAGTTGGGTAATACTGACAAATGTTGCAGATCCTGATGAAACGGCTCGTTATGATCTACAGTGTTAGTACGTATTGGCTTCATGGTATGTAGGGTAGACTGAGTTGGGCAATACTGACAAATGGTGCTGATCCTGATGAAACGGCTCGTTATGATCTACTGTGTTTGTACGTGTTGGCTTTATGGTATGTAGTAGACTGAGTTGGGCAATACTGACATGTTGCGATCCTGATGAAACGGTCGTTATGATCTACTGTGTACGTGTTGCCTTTATGGTATGTAGGGCGCTAGAATGAATTGGGCAATACTGACATGATGCAGATCCTGATGAGACGGCTCGTTATTATACAGTGTTTGACGTTTTGGCTGTATGATATGTAGGGTAGCATAATGAGTTGGGCAATACTGACAAATGTTGCAGATCCTGATAAGACGGCTCGTTATCATCTACAGTGTTTTTACGAGTTGCCTTTATGGTATGTAGGGTAGACTGGGTTGGGCAATACTGACAAATGTTGCAGATCCTGATGAGACGGCTCGTTATGATATACAGTGTGTGTACGTGTTGCCTTTATGGTATGTAGGGTAGTAGAATGAGTTGGGCAATACTGACAAATGTTGCAGATCTTGATGAGACGGCTCGTTCTGATCTACAGTGTTTGTACGTGTTGCCTTTATGGTATGTAGGGTAGTAGAATGAGTTGGGCAATACTAAGAAATGTTGCAAATCCTGATGAAACGGTTCGTTATGATCTACAGTGTTTGTACCTGTTGGCTTTATGGTATGTAGGGTAGACTGAGTTGGGCAATACTGACAAATGTTGCAGATCCTGATGAGACGGCTCGTTATGATATACAGTGTTTGTACGTGTTGGCTTTATGGTATGTAGGGTAGAATGAGTTGGGCAATCCTGCCAAATGTTGCAGATCCTGATGAGACGGCTCGTTATGATATACAGTGTTTGTACGTGTTGGCTTTATGGTATGTAGGGTAGACTGAGTTGGGCAATACTGACAAATGTTGCAGATCCTGATGAGACGGCTCGTTATGATCTACAGTGTGTGTACGAGTTGCCTTTATGGTACATAGGGTAGAATGAGTTGGGCAATACTGACAAATGTTGCAGATCCTGATGAAACGGCTCGTTATGATCTACAGTGTTTGTACGTGTTGCCTTTTTGGTATGTATTGTAGTAGAATGAGTTGGGCAATGCTGACAAATGTTGCAGATCCTGATGAAACGACTCGTTATGATCGACAGTGTTTGTACCTGTTGGCTTTATGGAATGTAGGGTATTACAATGAGTTGGGCAATACTGACAAATGTTGCAGATCATGCTGAGACGGCTCGTTATGATCTACAGTGTTTGTACATGTTGCCTTTATGGTATGTAGGGTAGACTGAGTTGGGTAATACTGACAAATGTTGCAGATCCTGATGAGACGGCTCGTTATGATCTACAGTGTTTGTACGTATTGGCTTTATGGTATGTAGGGTAGACTGAGTTGGGAAATACGGACAAATGTTGCAGATCCTGATGAGAAGGCTCACTACGATCTACAGTGTTTGGATCTGTTGGCTTTATGGAATGTAGGGTAGTAGACTGAGTTGGGCAATACTGACAAATGTTGCAGATCCTGCTGAGAAGGCTCGTTATGATCTACAGTGTCTGTACCTGTTGGCTTTATGGAATGTAGGGTAGTAGAATGAGTTGGGCAATACTGACCAATGTTGCAGATCCTGCTGTGACGGCTCGTTATGATCTACAGTGTTTGTACGTGTTGCCTTTATGGTATGTAGGGTAGACTGAGTTGGGCAATACTGACAAATGTTGCAGATCCTGATGAGACGGCTCGTTATGATCTACAGTGTTTGTACGTGTTGCCTTTATGGTATGTAGGGTAGACTGAGTTGGGCAATACTGATAAATGTTGCAGATCCTGATGAAACTGCTCGTTATGATCTACAGTGTTTGTACGTGTTGCCTTTATGGTATGTAGGGTAGACTGAGTTGGGCAATATTGACAAATGTTGCAGATCATGATGAGACGGCCTGTTATGATATACAGTGTTTGTACGTGTTGGATTTATGGTATGTAGGGTAGAATGAGTTGGGAAATACTGACAAATGTTGCATATCCTGATGAAACGGCTCTTTGTGATCTACAGTGTGTGTACGTGTTGCCTTTATGGTATGTAGGGTAGTAGAATGAGTTGGGCAATCCTGCCAAATGTTGCAGATCCTGATGAGACGGCTCGTTATGATATACAGTGTTTGTGCGTGTTGGCTTTATGGTATGTAGGGTAGAATGAGTTGGGCAATACTGACAAATGTTGCAGATCCTGATGAAACGGCTCGTTATGACTTACTGTGTTTGTACGTGTTGCCTTTATGGTATGTAGGGTATTAGAATGAGTTGGGCAATACTGACAAATGATGCAGATCCTGATGAGACGGCTCGTTATGATATACAGTGTTTGTACGTTTTGGCTGTATGGTATGTAGGGTAGCATAATGAGTTGGGCAATACTGACAAATGTTGCAGATCCTGATGAGACGGCTCGTTATGATCTACAGTGTGTGTACGTGTTGCCTTTATGGTATGTAGTGTAGTAGAATGAGTTGGGCAATACTGACAAATGTTGCAGATCCTGCTGAGACGGCTCGTTATGATCTACAGTGTTTGTACGTGTTGCCTTTATGGTATGTAGGGTTGACTGAGTTGGGCAATACTGACAAATGTTGCAGATCCTGATGAGACGGCTCGTTATGATCTACAGTGTTTGCACGTGTTGGCTTTATGTGATGTAGGGTAGAATGAGTTTAGCAATACTGACAAATGTTGCAGATCCTGACGAGACGGCTCGTTATGATCTACAGTGTTTGCACGTGTTGGCTTTATGTGATGTAGGGTAGAATGAGTTTAGCAATACTGACAAATGTTGCAGATCCTGATGAGACGGCTCGTTATGATCTACTGTGTATTTACGTGTTGCCTTTATGGTATGTAGGGTAGACTGAGTTGGGCAATACTGACAAATGTTGCAGATCCTGACGAGACCGCTCGTTATGATCTACAGTATGTGTACGTGTTGCCTTTATGGTATGTAGGGTAGACTGTGTTGGGCAATACTGACAAATGTTGCAGATCCTGATGAGGACGGCAACGCTACGATCGACAGTGTTTGTACTTGTTGCCTTTATGGTATGTAGGGTAGACTGATTTGTGCAATACTGACAAATGTTGCAGATCCTGATGAGACGGCTCGTTATGATCTACAGTGTTTGTTAAACGTTTTGCCTTTATGGTATGTAGGTAGACTGAGTTGGTCAATTATGACAAATGTTGCAGATCCTGATGAAACTGGCTCGTTATGATCTACAGTCTTTGTACGTGTTGCCTTTATGGTATGTAGGTTAGACTGAGTTGGGCAATGCTGACAAATGTTGCAGATCCTGATGAACGGCTCGTTAAGATCTACTGTGTATTTGTACGTGTTGACCTTTTTATGGTTGTAGGGTAGAATGAGTTGGGCAATACTGACAAATGTTGCAGATCCTGATGAGACGGCTCGTTATGATCTTACGAGTGTGTACATGTTGGCTTTATGGTATGTAGGGTAGTAGAATGAGTTGGGCAATGCTGACAAATGTTGCAGATTCCTGATGAAACGGCTCGTTATGATCTACAGTGTTTGTACCTGTTGGCTTTATGGAATGTATGGTAGTAGAATGAGTTGGGCAATACTGACAAATGTTGCAGATCCTGCTGAGACGGCTCGTTATGATCTACAGTGTTTGTACGTGTTGGCTTTATGGTATGTAGGGTAGACTGAGTTGGGCAATATTGGCACAAATGTTGCAGATCCTGATGAGAAGGCTCGCTACGATCTACAGTGTTTGTACGTGTTGCCTTTATGGTATGTAGGGTAGACTGAGTTGGGCATACTGACAATGTTGCAGATCCTGATGAGACCGGCTCGTTATGATCTACAGTGTTTGTACGTGTTGCCTTTTGGTTTATGGTATTGTAGGGTAGACTGAGTTGGGCAATATTGACAAATGTTGGCAGATCCTGTTGAGACGGCTCATTATCGTATACAGTGTGTGTACTTGTTGCCTTTATGGTATGTAGGGTAAGTAGTAAGAAGTTGTTGGGCAATACTGACAAATGTTGCAAATCCTGATGAAAACGGCTCGTTATGATCTACAATGTTTGTACATGTTGGCTTTATGGTATGTAGGGTAGGACTGAGTTGGGGCAATACTGACAAAATGTTGCAGATCCTGATGAAACGGCTCGTTATGATATACAGTGTTTGTACGTGTTGCCTTTATGGTATGTAGGGTAGACTGAGTTGGGCAATACTGACAAATGTTGCAGATCCTGATGAGACGGCTCGTTATGATCTACAGTGTTTGTACGAGTTGCCTTTATGGTACGTAGGGTAGAATGAGTTGGGCAATACTGACAAATGTTGCAGATCCTGATGAAATGGCTCGTTATGATCTACAGTGTTTGTACGTGTTGCCTTTGTGGTATGTATTGTAGTAGAATGAGTTGGGCAATGCTGACAAATGTTGCAGATCCCATGATGAAACGACTCGTTATGATCGACAGTGTTTGTACCTGTTGGCTTTATGGAATGTAGGGTATTAGAATGAGTTGGGCAATACTGACAAATGTTGCAGATCCTGCTGAGATGGCTCGTTATGATCTACAGTGTTTGTACGTGTTGCCTTTATGGTATGTAGGGTAGACTGAGTTGGGTAATACTGACAAATGTTGCAGATCTGATGAGACCGGCTCGTTATGATCTACAGTGTTTGTACGTATTGGCTTTATGGTATGTAGGGTAGGTAGATGAGTTAGGGAAATAACTGACAATTGTTGCAGATCCTGATGAGAAGGCCCACTATGATCTACAGTGTTTGTATCTGTTGGCTTTATGGAATTTAGGGTAGTAGACTGAGTTGGGCAATACTGACAAATGTTGCAGATCCTGCTGAGAAGGCTCGTTATGATCTACAGTGTCTGTACCTGTTGGCTTTATGGAATGTAGGGTAGTAGAATGAGTTGGGCAATACTGACAAATGTTGCAGATCCTGATGAAACAACTCGTTATGATCTACAGTGTGTGTACGTGTTGCCTTTGTGGTATGTAGGGTAGTAGAATGAGTTGGGCAATGCTGACAAATGTTGCAGATCCTGATGAAACGGCTCGTTATGATCGACAGTGTTTGTACCTGTTGGCTTTATGGAATGTAGGGTAGTAGAATGAGTTGGGCAATACAGACAAATGTTGCAGATCCTGATGAGACGGCTCGTTATGATCTACAGTGTTTGTAACGTGTTGCCTTTATGGTATGTTAGGGTAGACTGAGTTGGGGTAATACTGACAAATGTTGCAGATCCTGATGAAACGGCTCCGTTATGATCTACAGTGTTAGTACGTATTGGCTTTATGGTATGTAGGGTAGACTGAGTTGGGCAATACTGACAAATGGTGCAGATCCTGATGAAACGGCTCGTTATGATCTACTGTGTTTGTACGTGTTGCCTTTATGGTATGTAGGGTAGTAGAATGAATTGGGCAATACTGACAAATGTTGCAGATCCTGATGAGACGGCTCGTTATGATATACAGTGTTTGTACGTTTTGGCTGTATGGTATGTAGGGTAGCATAATGAGTTGGGCAATACTGACAAATTTTGCAGATCCTGATGAGACGGCTCGTTATCATCTACAGTGTTTTTACGAGTTGCCTTTATGGTATGTAGGGTAGACTGGGTTGGGCAATACTGACAAATGTTGCAGATCCTGATGAGACGGCTCGTTATTATCTACAGTGTTTGTACCTGTTGGCTTTATGGTATGTAGGGTAGACTGAGTTGGGCAATACTGACAAATGTTGCAGATCCTGATGAGACGGCTCGTTATGATATACAGTGTTTGTACGTGTTGGCTTTATGGTATGTAGGGTAGACTGAGTTGGGCAATACTGACAAATGTTGCAGATCCTGATGAGACGGCTCGTTATGATCTACAGTGTTTGTACGAGTTGCCTTTATGGTACGTAGGGTAGAATGAGTTGGGCAATACTGACAAAATGTTGCAGATCCTGATTGAGACGGCTCGTTATGATCTACAGTGTGTGAACGAGTTGCCTTTATGGTAAGTAGGGTAGAATGAGTTGGGCAATACTGACAAATGTTGCAGATCCTGATGAAAACGGCTCGTTATGATCTACAGTGTTTGTACGTGTTGCCTTTGTGGTATGTATTGGTAGTAGATGATTGAGTGGGCAATGCTGACAAATGTTGACAGATCCTGATGACCAAACGACTCGTTATAATCGACAGTGTTTTGTACCTGTTGGCTTTATGGAATGTAGGGTATTAGAATGAGTTGGGCAATACTGACAAATGTTGCAGATCATGCTGAGACGGCTCGTTATGATCTACAGTGTTTGTACATGTTGCCTTTATGGTATGTAGGGTAGACTGAGTTGGGTAATACTGACAAATGTTGCAGATCCTGATGAGATGGCTCGTTATGATCTACAGTGTTTGTACGTATTGGCTTTATGGTATGTAGGGTAGACTGAGTTGGGAAATACGGACAAATGTTGCAGATCCTGATGAGAAGGCTCACTACGATCTACAGTGTTTGTATCTGTTGGCTTTATGGAATGTAGGGTAGTAGACTGAGTTGGGCAATACTGACAAATGTTGCAGATCCTGCTGAGACGGCTCGTTATGATCTACAGTGTCTGTTCCTGTTGGCTTTATGGAATGTAGGGTAGACTGAGTTGGGCAATACTGACAAATGTTGCAGATCCTGCTGTGACGGCTCGTTATGATCTACAGTGTTTGTACGTGTTGCCTTTATGTTATGTAGGGTAGACTGAGTTGGGCAATACTGACAAATGTTGCAGATCCTGATGAGACGGCTCGTTTTGATCTACAGTGTTTGTACGTGTTGCCTTTATGGTATGTAGGGTAGACTGGGTTGGGCAATACTGACAAATGTTGCAAATCCTGATGAAACTGCTCGTTATGATCTACAGTGTTTGTACGTGTTGCCTTTATGGTATGTAGGGTAGACTGAGTTGGGCAATATTGACAAATGTTGCAGATCATGATGAGACGGCCTGTTATGATATACAGTGTTTGTACCTGTTGGATTTATGGTATGTAGGGTAGAATGAGTTGGGAAATACTGACAAATGTTGCATATCCTGATGAAACGGCTCTTTGTGATCTACAGTGTGTGTACGTGTTGGCTTTATGGTATGTAGGGTAGTAGAATGAGTTGGGCAATCCTGCCAAATGTTGCAGATCCTGATGAGACGGCTCGTTATGATATACAGTGTTTGTACGTGTTGGCTTTATGGAATGTAGGGTAGTAGAATGAGTTGGGTAATACTGACAAATGATGCAGATCCTGATGAGACGGCTCGTTATGATATACAGTGTTTGTACGTTTTGGCTGTATGGTATGTAGGGTAGCATAATGAGTTGGGCAATACTGACAAATGTTGCAGATCCTGATGAGACGGCTCGTTATGATCTACAGTGTGTGTACGTGTTGCCTTTATGGTATGTAGTGTAGTAGAATGAGTTGGGCAATACTGACAAATGTTGCAGATCCTGCTGAGAAGGCTCGTTATGATCTACAGTGTCTGTACCTGTTGGCTTTATGGAATGTAGGGTAGTAGAATGAGTTGGGCAATACTGACAAATGTTGCAGATCCTGCTGAGACGGCTCGTTATGATTATGACCTACAGTGTTTGTACGTGTTGCCTTTATGGTATGTAGGGTTGACTGAGTTGGGCAATACTGACAAATGTTGCAGATCCTGATGAGACGGCTCGTTATGATATACACTGTTTGTACGTGTTGGCTTTATGGTATGTAGGGTAGAATGAGTTGGGCAATACTGACAAATGTTGCAGATCCTGATGAGACGGCTCGTTATGATCTACAGTGTTTGCACGTGTTGGCTTTATGTCATGTAGGGTAGAATGAGTTGAGCAATACTGACAAATGTTGCAGATCCTGACGAGACCGCTCGTTATGATCTACAGTATGTGTACGTGTTGCCTTTATGGTATGTAGGGTAGACTGTGTTGGGCAATACTGACAAATGTTGCAGATCCTGATGAGACGGCACGCTACGATCGACAGTGTTTGTACTTGTTGCCTTTATGGTATGTAGGGTAGAATGATTTGTGCAATACTGACAAATGTTGCAGATCCTGATGAGACGGCTCGTTATGATCTACAGTGTTTGTACGTTTTGCCTTTATGGTATGTAGGGTAGACTGAGTTGGGCAATACTGACAAATGTTGCAGATCCTGATGAAACTGCTCGTTATGATCTACAGTGTTTGTACGTGTTGCCTTTATGGTATGTAGGTTAGACTGAGTTGGGCAATGCTGACAAATGTTGCAGATCCTGATGAAACGGCTCGTTATGATCTACAGTGTTTGTACGTGTTGCCTTTATGGTATGTAGGGTAGAATGAGTTGGGCAATACTAACAAATGTTGCAGATCCTGATGAGACGGCTCGTTATGATCTACAGTGTGTGTACATGTTGGCTTTATGGTATGTAGGGTAGTAGAATGAGTTGGGCAATGCTGACAAATGTTGCAGATCCTGATGAAACGGCTCGTTATGATCTACAGTGTTTGTACCTGTTGGCTTTATGGAATGTATGGTAGTAGAATGAGTTGGGCAATACTGACAAATGTTGCAGATCCTGCTGAGACGGCTCGTTATGATCTACAGTGTTTGTACGTGTTGGCTTTATGGTATGTAGGGTAGACTGAGTTGGGCAATACTGACAAATGTTGCAGATCCTGATGAGAAGGCTCGCTACGATCTACAGTGTTTGTAACGTGTTGCCTTTATGGTAGTAGGTAGACTGAGTTGGGCAATACTGCCAAATGTTGCAGATCCTGATGAGACGGCTCGTTATGATCTACAGTGTTTGTACGTGTTGCCTTTATGGTATGTAGGGTAGACTGAGTTGGGCAATATTGGCAAATGTTGCAGATCCTGTTGAGACAGCTCATTATGATATACAGTGTGTGTACGTGTTATGCCTTTATGGTATAGTTGGGTAGTAGAATGAGTTGGGCAATACTGACAAATGTTGCAAATCCTGATGAAAACGGCTCGTTATGATCTACAATGTTTGTACTGTTGGCTTTATGGTATGTAGGGTAGACTGAGTTGGGCAATACTGACAAATGTTGCAGATCCTGATGAGACGTCTCGTTATGATATACAGTGTTTGTACGTGTTGGCTTTATGGTATGTAGGGTAGAATGAGTTGGGCAATCCTGCCAAATGTTGCAGATCCTGATGAGACGGCTCGTTATGATATACAGTGTTTGTACGTGTTGGCATTATGGTATGTAGGGTAGAATGAGTTGGGCAATACTGACAAATGTTGCAGATCCTGATGAAACGGCTCGTTATGATCTACTGTGTTTGTACGTGTTGCCTTTATGGTATGTAGGTTAGACTGAGTTGGGCAATACTGACAAATGTTGCAGATCCTCATGAGACTGCTCGTTATGATCTACAGTGTGTGTACGAGTTGCCTTTATGGTATGTAGGGTAGAATGAGTTGGGAAATACTGACAAATGTTGCAGATCCTGATGAAACGGCTCGTTATGATCTACAGTGTTTGTACGTGTTGCCTTTGTGGTATGTAGGGTAGTAGAATGAGTTGGGCAATGCTGACAAATGTTGCAGATCCTGATGAAACGGCTCGTTATGATCGACAGTGTTTGTACCTGTTGGCTTTATGGAATGTAGGGTAGTAGAATGAGTTGGGCAATACAGACAAATGTTGCAGATCCTGATGAGACGGCTCGTTATGATCTACAGTGTTTGTACGTGTTGCCTTTATGGTATGTAGGGTAGACTGAGTTGGGTAATACTGACAAATGTTGCAGATCCTGATGAAACGGCTCGTTATGATATACAGTGTTAGTACGTATTGGCTTTATCGTATGTAGGGTAGACTGAGTTGGGCAATACTGACAAATGTTGCAGATCCTGATGAAACGGCTCGTTATGATCTACTGTGTTTGTACGTGTTGCCTTTATGGTATGTAGTGTAGTAGAATGAATTGGGCAATACTGACAAATGATGCAGATCCTGATGAGACGGCTCGTTATGATATACATGTGTGTACGTTTTGGCTGTATGGTATGTAGGGTAACATAATGAGTTGGGAAATACTGACAAATGTTGCAGATCATGATGAGACGGCTCGTTATGATCTACAGTGTACGAGTTGCCTTTATGGTATGTAGGGTAGACTGGGTTGGGCAATACTGACAAATGTTGCAGATCCTGATGAGACGGCTCGTTATGATCTACAGTGTGTGTACGTGTTGCCTTTATGGTATGTAGGGTAGTAGAATGAGTTGGGCAATACTGACAAATGTTGCAGATCTTGATGAGACGGCTCGTTCTGATCTACAGTGTTTGTACGTGTTGCCTTTATGGTATGTAGGGTAGTAGAATGAGTTGGGCAATACTAACAAATGTTGCAAATCCTGATGAAACGGCTCGTTATGATCTACAGTGTTTGTACCTGTTGGCTTTATGGTATGTAGGGTAGACTGAGTTGGGCAATACTGACAAATGTTGCAGATCCTGATGAGACGGCTCGTTATGATATACAGTGTTTGTACGTGTTGGCTTTATGGTATGTAGGGTAGACTGAGTTGGGCAATACTGACAAATGTTGCAGATCCTGATGAGACGGCTCGTTATGATTTAAAGTGTGTGTACGAGTTGCCTTTGTGGTATGTATTGTAGGAGAATGAGTTGGGCAATGCTGACAAATGTTGCAGATCCTGATGAAATGACTCGTTATGATCGACAGTGTTTGTACCTGTTGGCTTTATGGAATGTAGGGTAGTAGAATGAGTTGGGCAATACTGACAAATGTTGCAGATCCTGCTGAGACGGCTCGTTATGATCTACAGTGTTTGTACGTGTTGCCTTTATGGTATGTAGGGTAGACTGAGTTGGGTAATACTGACAAATGTTGCAGATCCTGATGAGACGGCTCGTTATGATCTACAGTGTTTGTACGTATTGGCTTTATGGTATGTAGGGTAGACTGAGTTGGGCAATACTGACAAATGTTGCAGATCCTGATGAGAAGGCTCACATACGATCTACATGTTTGTATCTGTTGGCTTTATGGAATGTAGGGTAGTAGACTGAGTTGGGCAATACTGACAAATGTTGCAGATCCTGCTGAGACGGCTCGTTATGATCTACAGTGTTTGTACGTGTTGCCTTTATGGTATGTAGGGTAGACTGAGTTTGGCAATACTGACAAATGTTGCAGATCCTGATGAGACGGCTCGTTATGATCTACAGTGTTTGTACGTGTTGCCTTTATGGTACGTAGGGTAGACTGAGTTGGGCAATACTGACAAATGTTGCAGATCCTGATGAGAGGGCTCGTTATGATCTACAGTGTTTGTACGTATTGGCTTTATGGTATGTAGGGTAGACTGAGTTGGGCAATACTGACAAATGTTGCAGATCCTGATGAGAAGGCTCACTACGATTCTACAGTGTTTGTATCTGTTGGCTTTATGGAATGTAGGTAGTAGAATGAGTTGGGCAATACTGACAAAATTGTTGCAGATCCTGCTGAGACGGCTCGTTATGATCTACAGTGTCTGTATACCTGTTCGCTTTATGGAATGTAGGGTAGTAGAATGAGTTGGGCAATACTGACAAATGTTGCAGATCCTGCTGAGACGGCTCGTTTATGATCTACAGTGTTTGTACGTGTTTGCCATTTATGGTATAGGGTAGGGACTGAGTTGGGCAATACTGACAAATGTTGCAGATCCTGATGAGACGGCTCGTTATGATCTACAGTGTTTGTACGTGTTGCCTTTATGGTATGTAGGGTAGAATGAGTTGGGCAATACTGACAAATGTTGCAGATCCTGATGAGACGGCTCGTTATGATCTACAGTGTTTGCACGTGTTTGGCTTTATGTCATGTAGGGTAGAATGAGTTGAGCAATACTGACAAATGTTGCAGATCCTGATGAGACGGCTCGTTATGATCTACAGTATGTGTACGTGTTGCCTTTATGGTATGTAGGGTAGACTGTGTTGGGCAATACTGACAAATGTTGCAGATCCTGATGAGACGGCACGCTACGATCGACAGTGTTTGTACTTGTTGCCTTTATGGTATGTAGGGTAGACTGATTTGTGCAATACTGACAAATGTTGCAGATCCTGATGAGACGGCTCGTTATGATCTACAGTGTTTGTACGTTTTGCCTTTATGGTATGTAGGGTAGACTGAGTGGGCAATACTGACAAATGTTGCAGATCCTGATGAAACTGCTCGTTATGATCTACAGTGTTTGTACGTGTTGCCTTTATGGTATGTAGGTTAGACTGAGTTGGGCAATGCTGACAAATGTTTGCAGATCCTGATGAAACGGCTCGTTATGATCTACAGTGTTTGTACGTGTTGCCTTTATGGTATGTAGGGTAGAATGAGTTGGGCAATACTGACAAATGTTGCAGATCCTGATGAGACGGCTCGTTATGATCTACAGTGTGTGTACATGTTGGCTTTATGGTATGTAGGGTAGTAGAATGAGTTGGGCAATGCTGACAAATGTTGCAGATCCTGATGAAACGGCTCGTTATGATCTACAGTGTTTGTACCTGTTGGCTTTATGGAATGTATGGTAGTAGAATGAGTTGGGCAATACTGACAAATGTTGCAAATCCTGATGAAACGGCTCGTTATGATCTACAGTGTTTGTACGTGTTGGCTTTATGGTATGTAGGGTAGACTGAGTTGGGCAATACTGACAAATGTTGCAGATCCTGATGAGAAGGCTCGCTACGATCTACAGTGTTTGTACGTGTTGCCTTTATGGTATGTAGGGTAGACTGAGTTGGGCAATACTGCCAAATGTTGCAGATCCTGATGAGACGGCTCGTTATGATCTACAGTGTTTGTACGTGTTGCCTTTATGGTATGTAGGGTAGACTGAGTTGGGCAATATTGACAAATGTTGCAGATCCTGTTGAGACGGCTCATTATGATATACAGTGTGTGTACGTGTTGCCTTTATGGTATGTTGGGTAGTAGAATGAGTTGGGCAATACTGACAAATGTTGCAAATCCTGATGAAACGGCTCGTTATGATCTACAATGTTTGTACCTGTTGGCTTTATGGTATGTAGGGTAGACTGAGTTGGGCAATACTGACAAATGTTGCAGATCCTGATGAGACGTCTCGTTATGATATACAGTGTTTGTACGTGTTGGCTTTATGGTATGTAGGGTAGAATGAGTTGGGCAATCCTGCCAAATGTTGCAGATCCTGATGAGACGGCTCGTTATGATATACAGTGTTTGTACGTGTTGGCATTATGGTATGTAGGGTAGAATGGGTTGGGCAATACTGACAAATGTTGCAGATCCTGATGAAACGGCTCGTTATGATCTACTGTGTTTGTACGTGTTGCCTTTATGGTATGTAGGGTAGACTGAGTTGGGCAATACTGACAAATGTTGCAGATCCTGATGAGAAGGCTCACTACGATCTACAGTGTTTGTATCTGTTGGCTTTATGGAATGTAGGGTAGTAGAATGAGTTGGGCAATACTGACAAATGTTGCAGATCCTGCTGAGACGGCTCGTTATGATCTACAGTGTCTGTATACCTGTTGGCTTTATGGAATGTAGGGTAGTAGAATGAGTTGGGCAATACTGACAAATGTTGCAGATCCTGCTGAGACGGCTCGTTATGATCTACAGTGTTTGTATACGTGTTGCCTTTATGGTATGTAGGGTAGACTGAGTTGGGCAATACTGACAAATGTTGCAGATCCTGATGAGACGGCTCGTTATGATCTACAGTGTTTGTACGTGTTGCCTTTATGGTATGTAGGGTAGACTGAGTTGGGCAATACTGACAAATGTTGCAGATCCTGATGAAACTGCTCGTTATGATCTACAGTGTGTGTACGTGTTGCCTTTATGGTATGTAGGGTAGACTGAGTTGGGCAATATTGACAAATGTTGCAGATCCTGACGAGACGGCCTGTTATGATATACAGTGTTTGTACGTGTTGGATTTATGGTATGTAGGGTAGTAGAATGAGTTGGGCAATCCTGCCAAATGTTGAAGATCCTGATGAGACGGCTCGTTATGATATACAGTGTTTGTACGTGTTGGCTTTATGGTATGTAGGGTAGAATGAGTTGGGCAATACTGACAAATGTTGGAGATCCTGATGAAACGGCTCGTTATGATCTACTGTGTTTGTACGTGTTGCCTTTATGGTATGTAGGGTAGTAGAATGAGTTGGGCAATACTGACAAATGATGCAGATCCTGATGAGACGGCTCGTTATGATATACAGTGTTTGTACGTTTTGGCTGTATGGTATGTAGGGTAGCATAATGAGTTGGGCAATACTGACAAATGTTGCAGATCCTGATGAGACGGCTCGTTATGATCTACAGTGTATTTACGTGTTGCCTTTATGGTATGTAGGGTAGACTGGGTTGGGCAATACAAATGTACCGACAAATGTTGCAGATCCTGATGAGACGGCTCGTTATGATCTACTGTGTGTGTACGTGTTGCCTTTATGGTATGTAGGGTAGTAGAATGAGTTGGGCAATACTGACAAATGTTGCAGATCCTGATGAGACGGCTCGTTATGATATACAGTGTTTGTACGTTTTGGCTGTATGGTATGTAGGGTAGCATAATGAGTTGGGCAATACTGACAAATGTTGCAGATCCTGATGAGACGGCTCGATATGATCTACAGTGTGTGTACGTGTTGCCTTTATGGTATGTAGGGTAGTAGAATGAGTTGGGCAATACTGACAAATGATGCAGATCCTGATGAGACGGCTCGTTATGATATACAGTGTTTGTACGTTTTGGCTGTATGGTATGTAGGGTAGCATAATGAGTTGGGCAATACTAACAAATGTTGCAGATCCTGATGAGACGGCTCGTTATGATCTACTGTGTATTTACGTGTTGCCTTTATGGTATGTAGGGTAGACTGGGTTGGGCAATACTGACAAATGTTGCAGATCTGATGACGGTCGTGATCTACAGTGTGTGTACGTTGCCTTTATGGTATGAGTGTAGTAATGAGTGGGGCAATATGACAAATGTTGCAGACTTGAGACGGCTCGTTATATCTACAGTGTTTGTTCGTTGCCTTTATGTATGTAGTGTAGTAGAATGAGTTGGGCAATACTGACAAATGTTGCAGATCCTGATGAAACGGCTCGTTATGATCTACAGTGTTTGTACGTGTTGCCTTTATGGTATGTAGGGTAGACTGAGTTGGGCAATACTGAAAAATGTTGCAGATCCTCATGAGACGGCTCGTTATGATCTACAGTGTGTGTACGAGTTGCCTTTATGGTATGTAGGGTAGACCGAGTTGGGCAATACTGACAAATGTTGCAGATCCTGATGAAACGGCTCGTTATGATATACAGTGTTTGTACGTGTTGCCTTTATGGTATGTAGGGTAGACTGAGTTGGGCAATACTGACAAATGTTGCAGATCCTAATGAGACGGCTCGTTATGATCTACAGTGTTTGTACGTGTTGCCTTTGTGGTATGTAGGGTAGTAGAATGAGTTGGGCAATGCTGACAAATGTTGCAGATCCTGATGAAACGGCTCGTTATGATCGACAGTGTTTGTACCTGTTGGCTTTATGGAATGTAGGGTAGTAGAATGAGTTGGGCAATACAGACAAATGTTGCAGATCCTGATGAGACGGCTCGTTATGATCTACAGTGTTTGTACGTGTTGCCTTTATGGTATGTAGGGTAGACTGAGTTGGGTAATACTGACAAATGTTGCAGATCCTGATGAAACGGCTCGTTATGATATACAGTGTTAGTACGTATTGGCTTTATCGTATGTAGGGTAGACTGAGTTGGGCAATACTGACAAATGTTGCAGATCCTGATGAAACGGCTCGTTATGATCTACTGTGTTTGTACGTGTTGCCTTTATGGTATGTAGTGTAGTAGAATGAATTGGGCAATACTGACAAATGATGCAGATCCTGATGAGACGGCTCGTTATGATATACAGTGTTTGTACGTTTTGGCTGTATGGTATGTAGGGTAACATAATGAGTTGGGAAATACTGACAAATGTTGCAGATCATGATGAGACGGCTCGTTATGATCTACAGTGTTTTTACGAGTTGCCTTTATGGTATGTAGGGTAGACTGGGTTGGGCAATACTGACAAATGTTGCAGATCCTGATGAGACGGCTCGTTATGATCTACAGTGTGTGTATACGTGTTGCCTTTATGGTATGTAGGGTAGTAGAATGAGTTGGGCAATACTGACAAATGTTGCAGATCTTGATGAGACGGCTCGTTCTGATCTACAGTGTTTGTACGTGTTGCCTTTATGGTATGTAGGGTAGTAGAATGAGTTGGGCAATACTAACAAATGTTGCAAATCCTGATGAAACGGCTCGTTATGATCTACAGTGTTTGTACCTGTTGGCTTTATGGTATGTAGGGTAGACTGAGTTGGGCAATACTGACAAATGTTGCAGATCCTGATGAGACGGCTCGTTATGATATACAGTGTTTGTACGTGTTGGCTTTATGGTATGTAGGGTAGACTGAGTTGGGCAATACTGACAAATGTTGCAGATCCTGATGAGACGGCTCGTTATGATTTAAAGTGTGTGTACGAGTTGCCTTTGTGGTATGTATTGTAGTAGAATGAGTTGGGCAATGCTGACAAATGTTGCAGATCCTGATGAGACGGCTCGTTATGATCTACAGTGTTTGTACGTGTTGCCTTTATGGTATGTAGGGTAGACTGAGTTGGGTAATACTGACAAATGTTGCAGATCCTGATGAGACGGCTCGTTATGATCTACAGTGTTTGTACGTATTGGCTTTATGGTATGTAGGGTAGACTGAGTTGGGCAATACTGACAAATGTTGCAGATCTTGATGAGAAGGCTCACTACGATCTACAGTGTTTGTATCTGTTGGCTTTATGGAATGTAGGGTAGTAGACTGAGTTGGGCAATACTGACAAATGTTGCAGATCCTGCTGAGACGGCTCGTTATGATCTACAGTGTCTGTACCTGTTGGCTTTATGGAATGTAGGGTAGTAGAATGAGTTGGGCAATACTGACAAATGTTGCAGATCCTGCTGAGACGGCTCGTTATGATCTACAGTGTTTGTACGTGTTGCGTTTATGGTATGTAGGGTAGACTGAGTTGGGCAATACTGACAAATGTTGCAGATCCTGATGAGACGGCTCGTTATGATCTACAGTGTTTGTACGTATTGGCTTTATGGTATGTAGGGTAGACTGAGTTGGGCAATACTGACAAATGTTGCAGATCCTGATGAGAAGGCTCACTACGATCTACAGTGTTTGTATCTGTTGGCTTTATGGAATGTAGGGTAGTAGAATGAGTTGGGCAATACTGACAAATGTTGCAGATCCTGCTGAGACGGCTCGTTATGATCTACAGTGTCTGTATACCTGTTGGCTTTATGGAATGTAGGGTAGTAGAATGAGTTGGGCAATACTGACAAATGTTGCAGATCCTGCTGAGACGGATCGTTATGATCTACAGTGTTTGTACGTGTTGCCTTTATGGTATGTAGGGTAGACTGAGTTGGGCAATACTGACAAATGTTGCAGATCCTGATGAGACGGCTCGTTATGATCTACAGTGTTTGTACGTGTTGCCTTTATGGTATGTAGGGTAGACTGAGTTGGGCAATACTGACAAATGTTGCAGATCCTGATGAGACGGCTCGTTATGATCTACAGTGTGTGTACGTGTTGCCTTTATGGTATGTAGGGTAGACTGAGTTGGGCAATATTGACAAATGTTGCAGATCCTGACGAGTAAGTTATGATACAGTTGTACGTGTTTGATTTATGGTATAGTAGAATGAGTTGGGAAAACGACAAATGTTTGCAATCCTGATGAAACGGCTCTTTGTGATCTACAGTGGTGTACTGTTTGGCTTTAAGGTAAGTTTAGGGTAGTAGAAAGAGTTGGGCAATCCTGCAAATGTTTAAGATCCTGATTGAACGGGCCGTTATATGATTACAGTGTTTTGTACGTGTTGGCTTTATGGTATGTAAGGGTGAATGGTTTGGCAATTACTGACAAAAAGTTGGAGATCCGATGAAACGGCTCGTTATTGGGACTACAGTGTTTGTACGTGTGCCTTTATGGTAATGTAGGGTAGAAATGAGTTTGGTAAAACTGACAAATGTTGGAGATCCTGAGAAACGCTCGTTATGATATAAAGTGTTTTGTACGAGTTGGCCTTTATGGTAGTAGGGTAGTAGAATGAGTTGGGCAATTATGGGACAAAACTGAGCAAGATTCCTGATGAGACGGCTCGTTATGATAGACAGTTTTTGACGTACGTGGCTGTATGGTATGTAGGGTACAAAATGAGTTGCAATACTGACAAAGTTGCCAGATCCAGATGAGACGGCTCGTTTATGAATCTACCAGTGTAATTTACGTGTGCCTTTATGGTATGTAGGGTACTGGGTTGGAACAAAACAAATACCGACAAATGTTGGGCAGATCCTGATGAGACGGCTCGTTATGATCTACTGTGTGTGTACGTGTTGCCTTTATGGTATGTAGTGTAGTAGAATGAGTTGGGCAATACTGACAAATGTTGCAGATCCTGATGAGACGGCTCGTTATGATATACAGTGTTTGTACGTTTTGGCTGTATGGTATGTAGGGTAGCATAATGAGTTGGGCAATACTGACAAATGTTGCAGATCCTGATGAGACGGCTCGATATGATCTACAGTGTGTGTACGTGTTGCCTTTATGGTATGTAGGGTAGAATAGAATGAGTTGGGCAATACTGACAAATGATGCAGATCCTGATGAGACGGCTCTGGTTATGATATACTGTGAGTTGTACGTATGGCTAGTATGGTATGTATTTGGGTAGCATATGAGTTGGGCAATACTAACAAATGTTGCAGATCCTGATGAGACGGCTCGTTATGATCTACTGTGTATTTACGTGTTGCCTTTATGGTATGTAGGGTAGACTGGGTTGGGCAATACTGACAAATGTTGCAGATCCTGATGAGACGGCTCGTTATGATATACAGTGTGTGTACGTGTTGCCTTTATGGTATGTAGGGTAGACTGAGTTGGGCAATACTGACAAATGTTGCAGATCCTGATGAGACGGCTCGTTATGATCTACAGTGTGTGTACGTGTTGCCTTTATGGTATGTAGTGTAGTAGAATGAGTTGGGCAATACTGACAAATGTTGCAGATCTTGATGAGACGGCTCGTTATGATCTACAGTGTTTGTACGTGTTGCCTTTATGGTATGTAGTGTAGTAGAATGAGTTGGGCAATACTGACAAATGTTGCAGATCCTGATGAGACGGCTCGTTATGATCTACAGTGTGTGTACGTGTTGCCTTTATGGTATGTAGTGTAGTAGAATGAGTTGGGCAATACTGACAAATGTTGCAGATCCTGATGAAACGGCTCGTTATGATCTACAGTGTTTGTACGTGTTGCCTTTATGGTATGTAGGGTAGACTGAGTTGGGCAATACTGAAAAATGTCAGAGCCTCATGAGACGGCTCGTTATGACTACAGTGTTGTACGAGTTGCCTTTATGGTATTGTAGGGTAGACCGAGTTGGGCAATACTGACAAATGTTGCAGATCCTGATGAAACGGCTCGTTATGATATACTGTTTGTACGAGTTGGCCTTTATGGTATGTAGGGTAGACTGAGTTGGGGCAATCACTGACAAATGTTGCAGATCCTAATGAGACGGCTCGTTATGATCTACAGTGTTTCTACGTGTTGCCTTTATGGTATGTAGGATAGAATGAGTTGGGCAATGCTGAC
>CM055279.1:37157260-37221555 GCA_029237695.1 Conchocele bisecta
GTCAGCATTGCCCAACTCATTCTACCCTACATACCAATAAAGGCAACACGTTGAAACACTGTAGATCATAACGAGCCGTCTCATCAGGATCTGCAACATTTGTCAGTATTGCCCAACTCAGTCTACCCTACATACCATTAAAGGCAACACGTACAAACACTGTAGATCATAACGAGCCGTCTCATCAATTGATCTGCAACATTTGTCAGTATTGCCCAACTCATTCTACTACCCTACATACCATAAAGGCAACACGTACAGACACTGTAGATCCATAAACGAGCCGTCTCATCAGGATCTGCAACATTTGTCAGTATTTCCCAAACCCAGTCTACCCTACCATACCATAAAGGCAAACACGTAAAACACACTGTAGATCATAACGAGCCGTTTCATCAGGATCTGCAACATTTGTCAGTATTGCCCAAAACTCATTATTCTACCTACATACCATAACAGCCAAAACGTACAAACTACTGTATTATCATAACGAGCCGTCTCATCAGGATCTGCATCATTTGTCAGTATTGCCCAACTCATTCTACTACCCTACATACCATACAAAGGCAACACGTACAAACTCATAGATCATAACGAGCCGTCTCATCAGGATCTGCAACATTTGTCAGTATTGCCCAACTTATTCTACCCTACATACCATAAAGCCAACACGTACAAACACTGTATATCATAACGAGCCGTCTCATCAGGATCTGCAACATTTTGGCAGGATTTGCCCAACTCATTCTACCCATAATACCATAAAGCCAACACGTACAAACACTGTATATCATAACGAGCCGTCTCATCAGGATCTGCAACATTGGTAGGATTGCCCAACACATTCTACCCTACATACCATAAAGCCAACACGTACAAACACTGTATATCATAACGAGCCGTCTCAGCAGGATCTGCAACATTTGGCAGGATTGCCCAACTCATTCTACCCTACATACCATAAAGCCAACACGTACACACACTGTATATCATAACGAGCCGTCTCATCAGGATCTGCAACATTTGTCAGTATTGCCCAACTCATTCTACCCTACATACCATAAAGCCAACACGTACAAACACTGTATATCATAACGAGCCGTCTCAACAGGATCTGCAACATTTGTCAGTATTGCCCAACTCAGTCTACCCTACATACCATAAAGGCAACACGTACAGACACTGTATATCATAACGAGCCGTTTCATTAGGATTTGCAACAACATTTTGTCAGTATTGCCCAACTCATTCTACTACCCTAACATACCATAAAGGCAACACGTACACACTGTATATCATAATGAGCCATCTCATCAGATCTGCAA
This sequence comes from Conchocele bisecta, assembly GCA_029237695.1. Lineage (NCBI taxonomy): Eukaryota > Metazoa > Mollusca > Bivalvia > Lucinida > Thyasiridae > Conchocele > Conchocele bisecta. The sequence goes on from CM055279.1 coordinate 37,158,586, forward strand.
ACATTTGTCAATATTGCCCAACTCAGTCTACCCTACATACCATAAAGGCAACACGTACAAACACTGTAGATCATAACGAGCAGTTTCATCATGGATCTGCAAACATTTGTCAGTATTGCCCAACTCAGTCTACCCTACATACCATAAAGGCAACACGTACAAACACTGTAGATCATAACGAGCCGTCTCATCAGGATCTGCAACATTTGTCAGTATTGCCCAACTCAGTCTACACTACATACCATAAAGGCAACACGTAACAGACACTGTAGATCGTAGCGAGCCTTCCGTCTCATCAGAATCTGCAACATTTGTCAGTATTTGCCCAACACAGTCTACCCTACATACCTATAAAGCCAACACGTACAAAACACTGTAGATCATAACGAGCCGTTCTCTATCAGGATCTGCAACATTGTCAGTATTGCCCACTCAGTCTACCCAACCCCTACATACCATAAAGGCAACACGTACAAACACTATAGATCATAAACGAGCCGTCTCTGCAGGATCTGCAACATTTGTCAGTATTGCCAACTCATTCTACTACCCTTACATTCATAAAGCCAACAGGTACAAACACTGTAGATCATAACGAGCCGTTTCATCAGGATCTGCAATATTTGTCAGCATTGCCCAACTAATTCTACTACCCTACATACCATAAAGGCAACACGTACAAACACTGTAGATCATAATGAGCCGTCTCATCAGGATCTGCAACATTTGTCAGTATTGCCCAACTCAGTCTACCCTACATACCATAAAGGCAACACGTACAAACACTGTAGAACGTAGCGTGTCGTCTCATCAGGATCTGCATCATTTGTCAGTATTGCCAACTCAGTCTACCCTACATACCATAAAGGCAACACGTACAAACACTGTATATCATAACTAGCCGTTTCATCAGGATCTGAAACATTTGTCAGTATTGCCCAACTCATTCTACTACCCTACATACCATAAAGGCAACACGTACACACATTGTAGATCATAAGGAGCCGTCTCAGCAGGATCTGCAACATTTGTCAGTATTGCCCAACTCATTCTACTACCCTACATACCATAAAGGCAACACGTACACACATTGTAGATCATAAGGAGCCGTCTCATCAGGATCTGTAACATTTGTCAGTATTGCCCAACTCATTCTACCCTACATACCATAAAGCCAACACGTACAAACAACAGTATATCAATAACGAGCCGTCTCATCAGGATCTGCAACATTTGGCAGGATTGCCCAACTCATTCTACCCTACATTACCATAAAAAAGGCCAACACGTACACACACTGTATATCATAACGAGCCGTCTCATCAGGACCTGCAACATTTGTCAGTATTGCCCAACTCATTCTACCCTACATACCATAAAGGCAACACGTACAGACACTGTATATCATAACGAGCTGTTTCATCAGGATTTGCAACATTTGTCAGTATTGCCCAACTCATTCTTCTACCCTACATACCATAAAGGCAACACGTACACACACTGTATATTCATAATGAAGCCGTCTCATCAAGGATCTGCAACATTTGTCAATATTGCCCAACTCAGTCTACCCTACATACCATAAGGCAAAAAAAACACGTACAAACACTGTAGATCATAACGAGCAGTTTTCAATCAGGATCTGCAACATTTGTCAGTATTGCCCAACTCAGTCTACCCTACATACCATAAAGGCAACACGTACAGACACTGTAGATCGTAACGAGCCTTCTCATCAGAATCTGCAACATTTGTCAGTATTGCCCAACTCAGTCTACCCTACATACCATAAAGGCAACACGTACAAACACTATAGATCATAACGAGCCGTCTCAGCAGGATCTGCAACATTTGTCAGTATTGCCCAACTCATTCTACTACCCTACATTCCATAAAGCCAACAGGTACAAACACTGTAGATCATAACGAGCCGTTTCATCAGGATCTGCAATATTTGTCAGCATTGCCCAACTCATTCTACTACCCTACATACCATAAAGGCAACACGTACAAACACTGTAGATCATAATGAGCCGTCTCATCAGGATCTGCAACATTTGTCAGTATTGCCCAACTCAGTCTACCCTACATACCATAAAGGCAACACGTACAAACACTGTAGATCATAACGAGCAGTTTCATCAGGATCTGCAACATTTGTCAGTATTGCCCAACTCAGTCTACCCTACATACCATAAAGGCAACACGTACAGACACTGTAGATCGTAACGAGCCTTCTCATCAGCACCTGCAACATTTGTCAGTATTGCCCAACTCATTCTACCCTACATACCATAAAGCCAACACGTACAAACACTGTATATCATAACGAACCGTCTCAACAGGATGGATCTGCAATATTTGTCAGTATTGCCCAACTCAGTCTACCCTACATACCATAAAGGCAACACGTACAGACACTGTATATCATAATGAGCCGTTTCATCAGGATTTGCAACATTTGTCAGTATTGCCCAACTCATTCTACTACCCTACATACCATAAAGGCAACACGTACACACACTGTATATCATAATGAGCTGTGTCATCAGGATCTGCAACATTTGTCAATATTGCCCAACTCAGTCTACCCTACATACCATAAAGGCAACACATACAAACTGTAGATCATAACGAGAAGTTTCATCAGGATCTGCAACATTTGTCAGTATTGCCCAACTCAGTCTACCCTACATACCATAAAGGCAACACGTACAAACACTGTAGATCATAACGAGTAAGTTTCATCCAGGATCTGGCAACATTTGTCCAGTATTGCCCAACTCAGTCTACCCTACATACCATAAAGGCAACACGTACAAACACTGTAGATCATAACGAGCCGTTTCATCAGGATCTGCAACATTTGTCAGTATTGCCCAACTCAGTCTACACTACATACCATAAAGGCAACACGTACAGACACTGTAGATCGTAGCGAGCCTTCTCATCAGAATCTGCAACATTTGTCAGTATTGCCCAACTCAGTCCCTACATACCATAAAGCCAACACGTACAAACACTGTAGATCATAACGAGCCGTCTCATCAGGATCTGCAACATTTGTCAGTATTGCCCAACTCAGTCTACCCTACATACCATAAAGGCAATAAAAATCACACGTACAAACTCTATAGATCATAACGATTTTTTTCCGTCTAAACGACAAGCAGAATCTGCAACATTTGTCAGTATTGCCCAATCTCAGTCTAACCCTACATTCCCATAAAGCCAACAGGTACACACCTCTGTAGATCATAACGAGCCGTTTCATCAGGATCTGCAATATTTGTCAGCATTGCCCAACTCATTCTACTACCCTACATACCATAAAGGCAACACGTTACAAACACTGTATATCATAATGAGCCGTCTCATCAGGATCTGCAAACATTTGTCAGTATTGCCCAACTCACTTCTGACCCTACTACCATCCAAATTTAAAAGGCAACACGTACAAACATTGTAGATCGTAGCGTGTCGTCTCATCAGGATCTGCAACATTTGTCAGTATCGCCCAAACTCGAGTCAACCCTACATACCATAAAGGCAACACGTAACAAACACTGTAGATCATAAACGAGCCGTTCTCATCAGGATCTGCAACATTTGTCAGTATTGCCCAATCTCAGTCTACCACCCTACATACCATAAAGGCAACACGTACAAACACTGTAGATCATAACGAGCCGTCTCAGCAGGATCTGCAACATTTGTCAGTATTGCCCAACTCAGTCTACCCTACATACCAGGTAAAGGCAAACATGGTACACACACTGTAGATCATAACGGGCCGTTTCATCAGGATCTGTAACATTTGTCAGTATTGCCCAACTCATTCTACTACCCTACATACCATAAAGGCAACACGTACAAACACTGTAGATCATAACGAGCCGTCTCATCAGGATCTGCAACATTTGTCAGTATTGCCCAGCTTCAGTCTACCCTACATACCATTAAAGGCAACACCTACAAACACTGTATATCATAACGAGCCGTTTCATCAGGATCTGCAACATTTGTCAGTATTGCCCAGCTCAGTCTACCCTACATACCATAAAGGCAACACCTACACACACTGTAGATCATAACGAGCCGTTTCATCAGGATCTGCAACATTTGTCAGTATTGCCCAACTCAGTCTACCCTACATACCATAAAGCCAACACGTATAAACACTGTAGTTCATAACGAGCCGTCTCATCAGGATCTGCAACATTTGTCAGTATTACCCAACTCATTCTACCCTACATACCATAATGCCAACACGTACAGACACTGCAGATCGTAACGAGTCATCTCATCAGGATCTGCAACATGTGTCACTCAGAATCGTTCAATACAAATCAAAATCTATATTTTCTCATTAGTTGAATAGTCCAAAAAAGTAGCAAAAGAAGGACAATTTAATTTCACATATTTAAGAGTGACATAATTGCATGCGTTACAAAGCTTAAAATAACAGAAATGAAGACAAACTGTTTATACTCCGGTGTTTATGTAGTGTCTGCACAAACAGCACGTGCTAGTATGATTAATGTATCCACGTGTTCACACACATGATTAAATCAAATTTTCAATTTTCCAAAACGGACATGTATGTACAATATCATACATTCTATACATTTGATATCACTCGGTACAAAATCCTTCACACAGTGATGACTAGTATACATGCTACTTAGTTTTATATATCCAAGTGCTAAAGCATTGGACGCTTTATTATATTTGAATATATGAACACTTAAAATGTGAACTACCTGCTTTTCAAATGCAAAATTTAATATGGTGGGCGAAATTATCCCTGACTTTTGCGGTTTACCTACTTATCGCGCCGCCTTGTCTCTCCGATATTGATTTCCGAAATTGACTTGAAATTGACATAAATTCAAAGCTTATATAGAGCTTTGTATTTATTGTCACATCTACGAAAAATATGAATACTTTTCGAAATCAATATCAGAGAAAAAAATAAAAAATGTGATGCGATAAGGGAGGTAATAACAGATCCAGGTTCAATTTGATGTTGAAAAGACAGTGGAACCTCTCTAAACCGGACACCCTGGGAGGGTCCCCAGGGTGTCCGGTTTAGATGAGGTTCCACTGTAGGTCCCCAGGGTGTCCGGTTTAGAGAGGTTCCACTGTAATTAATTCACTCCCGGAACATTGTTTGTCATTTTCACCATGAATAGAACGACAATGAAATAAGTTACAGTGAAACACTTCCAAATGAAACACATTGGGGTCCCCACCAGGGTGTCCGGTTTTGAGAGGTTGAGAGGTTCATCTTCGCTATTTTCAAATACAAGTATAGTGCTCCCAATACCGAACATCGTATGATGGCTCATTGTAAACTGTCCTAGTTGACATGAGTATCACGTATTGATATCATTCATGCTTACAAAACGGATTATACCCATCAACGGAATAATAATATGGATATTGTACGTAATCATACGGGCGGTATTTTTACGACTAAAGTACAAGACACGATTAAGAGATCCATGACAAATATTGCAGTAGCTACAATAACAAGGTGCATGATCACGTGGTTACAACAACAACAACGTCGCCCACTCCAAAGTAAGTATTATTTTTGATATCTTCCTTAATATGCAACGGATTTTGATGAAATATGGCACAGCAAACGCGTCATTTGGTGGTCTAGGGAGTTTGACACAGACTTATGTCGTTTTGCGAAGAATCGATTTCCGTGTCTGAGATACGGAAATCGATTTTTTCTCCGACACAGAAAATCGATTCTTTGCAAAAACGACAGAAGTTTGGGCGAAAATACAGATACCACCAAATTCAGCTTAACAAGACGCGTTTGATGCGCCATATTTCATCAAAATCCGTTACGTAATAAGGACACTATAAAAGAATACGTACTTTGAATCGGTACTTGTTGTTGTTGTTAGTACCACGTGATCATACACCTTGAATAATTCGCCTCCGATATGTTATCTACGGCTGCAATTTGACACATTCGAAAAATGTGAGCAACCGAAGTGCATACCCAAACCTATTGCATGTAGGTTAAAATTTAGTAACCAAGGAAATCATTTTCCCACGGAAGCCATCGTTTCTCTTGTTGTTGTTCAACATTCAAGATAACGAAATGAAGCTTTCAAATTTACAAGATGTACATGTAAATGTCAGATAAACACATTGACACGGTACAATAACCAATTTCTGCATTTGTGTGTTCTTTCTTAATCATTTATTGATACAGTTTTGACAGTTTTTATATCGCTAACATATCAAACACGCCGGATAACCGGTTTGCAAAAAAAATTAATCTTCCATGTGTTACGTTAAAGAGATGGGGTTAAATTGCTACCTCGCGAGAGCGGGTAGCAATTTTGTTTCTAATGTTGCAGATGCCAGATCAAAGGCTGCATTTACAATATAGTTTATTTATTGCTTGACGACAGTTTTTCAAAACCATTCTCTAGAAGCGCAAAACAATACCAAGAGACCAAGGATAAGCACCGAACACCGAACATTCTCAGCTCTTGGAAAGGAGAATAGAGACGCACAAAATATGCTACTCGTCGTTCGATCCTTTATATATCGGCTAAATAACTATGTATGAATAATATACTATACAGTTAAACCTCTCTAAACCTGACACCCTGTGAGGTCCCCAGGGTGTCCGGCTTAGAGAGGTTTCACTGTAAATCAGACATTTGATCATTATGAGCCATAGTTGTGAGCTATGCGATCACGAACATATAGTATCACCTGTAGCCTATTTCATCAACATTGCAAAGTATACTTTACTAGCAAAGTATACTTTGAGGGAGTAATCATTTATTTTTCCTGAAATGCATTATTTCATATAGAACTAACAAATGCATATATTTCATGATTAAAAGTATGCAGAATTATTATACTGAATTTATTACATTATCACAGCCAAATTGGCTGTGATAATGTAATAAATTCAGTATAATAAAAATTATAAATTAATCATCATGAAAATTTCTCCCTCTCAAAGTATACTTTGCTACTAAAGTATACTTTGCAATGTTGATGAAATAGGCTACAGATATAAATGACCAAGAAACTCATCAAAAATAACAACATGTGTGTTCTTGGTGTCCGGTTTAGAGACGTTCCACTATAGTATGTGCGTGTGTTCAGTTCTGTGACTGCCGCCCATAGCCCATGATACACACGCCTTATAATTGAAAGGTACTTTGAAAATGAAGGGATTACTGTCTGTTTCACGAAAGCTTCCCAAATTTTACGGCTATATAGACAATTCAAAAACAATATTATTTTCGATAATATTAAATTAAAGGAAAATTTTAGAATGAGCCTTCTTTTTATTTCGTGAAATTCGGTCAAATATTGATTTTATTACGAAAAATTGATTTGTCTATGGGAATTTAACATGGGCAAAAAGTGGTAAGGAAGTGTGGGAGGAGTCAAAAAACAAAAAAAAATGGAAATTGACTCCGAGACCTGACTAGATAGCTTGGATATGATCTAACTAAGAAAACAAAAGTTAAATTTTAAAAATCGTTCCAGTATTTCTAAAATTCAAAAAAATTCCCCATGCTAAATCTCCGTGAAGATGTCTATGGGGATTTAACATGGGGAAATTTTGTTTTCGCAATAAAATCAATATTTGACCAAATTTCACGAAATAAAAAGAAGGTTCATTCTTAATTTTTCCTTTAATTTAATATTATCAAAATAAATCTTGTTTTTGAATTGTTTATATAGCCGTAAAACTTGGGCAGCTTTCGTGAAACAGACAGTAGTGTAAGAAGGGGGCTATGTTCATAAGTTACACTGACTCCTCAAATGGTTATAACGTTTCCATAATTCTTGTAAATCATTGCGTGTCCTCTGGCATAGTTCCCTGTATGGTACAGCTTACTCACTAACGATTTTAGTCATAATATTGTAAGTCAATTTTATTGGGGTTTAACGGCCTATCAACAGCTGAGGTCATTTAAGGCCGGGTCAATGGGTTTAGTACTAAATCCCATATATTACCTGTACATGTACAAATGGGGGGGGGTGGGGGGGGTGGGGCACAAAATCAGAACTGAATATTTACAATGAAAACACTATATATTCAGCCCTAAAATCAGAATAATCTTGATCTGTTGCCAGGTCCTCGCCACACCAGAATCACTTGGCCCCCTCTCAAAAGCAGTATGATCAGTAATACTATTACTACTTTTATAATGGGCAATAACCCAATTCAACTCCCAGGTAACAAAAGAGCCAAAGATAAAAACGTACCTGAGGACCAAACCAGACAAATTGCGACTCATATAAGGAGGAACCACTACCGTTAATTTACGTCGTCGCGTTCGCCCGACCACCACCCATATTATAAGTCAATAGTTAAATATCTGCATTACACAATACTTGCAATACAAGCTTCCATGGAGATGTTTTACAATACCACAAACAGTATACAGTGGAACCTCTCTAAACCGGACACCCTGGGAGGTCCCCAGGGTGTCCGGTTTAGAGAGGTTCCATCGTAATTGATGACTATATGAACAATGTTTGTCATTTTCAAGCATGTACCGACACGACAATGAAATAATTACAGTGAAACCCATCTACATTTTAAAAAATAGGGTTGCCAGGCTGTCCGGTTTAGAGAGGTTATACGGTATGTTTCGAAAGCTGATGTAATCGCTCGAATATACTTATTGTCATAATTACACAATACTTAACCCTGACACCGCTATCCTATTTTTTTTGTCGTCTGCTGTTTATTTTCCATCTTCCATTTTTATCATCAAAAACATGCTTTGACAGCACTTTAGAATAATTTACAACATGCTTTGACAGCACTTCAGAATCATTTCCATTGGAAATGATTCTTAAGCGCTGTCAAACCATGTTTTTATTGAGAAATTAGGCAAGATATAAAAGCAACAGCAGACGAGAATTGTTGTCAGTAGCGGTCTAGGGGTTAAAATCCGAGCTCCATACAAATCCGAGCTCCATACATATTGAGACGTTGAACAATGCCACAGTAGGCATATACATGTATGTGTTAAAAGTTGATATAAAATACACACTACACACTAAAATCCAAGATCCAAATATAAATTGAGATGTTGAACAATATTGCAGTAGGTATGTTTTGAACTTGGTGTAATCTTTCACTACACGTTAATTGTTTTTATAAATTTACACAATACTTATAATCCAATCTCCACGTTTAGATTACTTTAGTTTACTAGAGATACTACACTAGGTATATATGTTTTGAAAGTTGATGCACTCGTTCGCTACACACGCATTTTCAAAACCGTTATGCATATTAAAGCTAAATAAACGGGTGTTTGTTAATGTTTAATATACAGATATAATCAATTAAACAGCCACATAACCAGTGAAAGTCAGGTCAATATACAACACAAATCCTTTGATGAATATTAAATTTCCATGACACCGACATGTTGGTGTAAGGTAATTATCGTTGTAAGCTTTATTAACACTATATACCGATACAGTCGAACCTCCGCGAACGGCCACCTCTCTACAACGACACCCTCTCTATAACAGCCGCTACTTTATATCCCAAATGGATGATTTCCTCTATATCTAACCCTTAGACTGCTGAGCACGAAAATTGTCGTCTGTTGTTGCTTTTGCATTCTTTCTCAATACAAAACATGTTTGACAGCATTTTAGAATAATTTCCATTGGAAATGATTCTAAAATGTTGCCAAAGCATGTTTTTGATGATAATTATCGAAGAAAATAAATAAATAAACAGTGGACGACAAAATTTAATTCAGCATTAACCTCCCTACAACAGCCACCTATCTACAACAACCAGTTTTGCGTCTTCTCATGGATGGCTGTTATAGAGAGGTTGCACTGTATACACATTTATCCCGTCAACACAGTGCGTATGTGCCGTGAAACACGGTGCCGTGAAACATTTTTGATATCCAGTCAATACTATTTTTGCATTTTACAGCCATTTGTAGGTGTTGACGGGATAAATAGAATAGTAGGTTAGTGCCGTGAATGGGAACAAATATCTGGCGCGGCACGGAAACGGGATGTGCTCGGTAGAGCCTCGCCCATCCCGTTTCCTGAGCCTTGCCAGATATTTTTTTCCCATTCACGGCACTAACTATACTATTCTCTATATAGCATGCACATAGACATTTGTAATTGTTTTCGCTTCAACCCATACTTTTTTTTATCGTTTCTGTTATTTGGTATATGCGGTAAACCTTATTTTTCGATAACAGGGGGCCGTTTCACTAAACTTCGTACGACTAAAATGTTCGTAAGCGCAGAATTATGATATTCTGTAAATTTCATATTAACACTGATCTCTTGTAAACAATTATTGGATTTACATGTATTGAGCATAGGCTGCAGCCTATGCTCAATACATGTAAATCCAATAAATGTAAATTCATCAATTGAAATTTCCAAACGATTCTAAATTTGCACTTACGAACAGTTTAGTCGTACGAAGCTTGATGAAACGGGCCCCAGATACGAATCGTCAGCTGCATATGAGACATGTCATGTGCTTTTGTAGTTAAGAAGTTTGTATGCCATGTATGTATGTGTTTGTGTTCCTTTTTATTTCACTTGGGCACCGTACACCGCTAGTTGTAGGGGATACTTTGCGGTACGTTTCTTCTGCAGCGGTCGCTAATATTCTTAACAATCTCAAGGATTAAAGATATATGCCCACTCAGTAGGCACACAATGTTCCGTTTATTTCAGAGACATCATCCGAGACATTTTCTGGCAAAATAAACATTCATTCACCATGACCCCACGTATTGATTGGCATTATTATACATTTTATACCGGACGTATATTTCCACACTGATATCAGGGGCGACAACCGTGTTTCCTTAAAATGGTAACGGACATTACTATTTGTTCTCTTTATATAGTTTTTGATGTACAATGGTCATACTGTATAATCTGTCAGGTAACGCATTTAATTAATTTAAATAATTAATACGTAGCATGCACCATTTGCATATGAAAATAGCCTGATACAACCGCGAGTGACTATCGGTAAAATAAATATAACTACATGATTATATCTGTATAACGGGCGCTCGTAATAATGGAATAGTGACACAATTATGCACTTATTTAATTCCTATAAAGAACACTGAGTGGGCATGCATCTTTAATGTGTCCAACCTTTTTCTTCTGTCTCGTTGGCCTCCGTTGGTGCGCATGTCTCTATTTCACAGGTGGAAGACTCGGACCTATGACACCAAAAAAATGCCTATTAAAAAAATCCCATTACCCCACCCACTTGGTCTCGTACATTACCATCTTCTATTTATAGAAGGTGGGTATGAATATGGCTATTATAGAAAGAGCCCTCTATTTTCCGATTCACACAAACACAATAAACATCGATTAAATGTATGAAATAATGTCTCTGGCAATCTATAAAGGTATTAGGTGTGTGAATATACTCACTTCAAATCGCTGTTTCAAGTATTTATTGAGTTATTCGCGTTTTGATTACCCCATCCAAAGCGAAATATGCGTGTACGAAAGAATCTCACACAGAATCGGAGGCCGTCCGGCGTGGATTATCGGTCATATTTGACCGATAGCTGATCGCCAGCTCAAACTAAAGTGGTGCACCATGACCATATACATTAGAAACTCCAACCATACAAAGTTCGTCCAATTGTGATCGTTCACCGATCTAAAAAACACTTTTTTGTCTAATTTCGTTCATTATCTGGAACGGGGTCAATGCACCATCTTCCATAATACAACCGGAAGCGTCTATGTAAAGAACATCTCTGATTGGCTAAATCTAAACTGTAATGACGTCTTTTTGCTTTTGCCGGTATACTGGTATACCCTCACACGTGAGTGTTATCACCAGTTGAGTGCTAGGGGAAAATGAGAGGAAAGTGATAAAGGAGATTAAGTGAGTCTGGAGTGCTGGACCTTCAAGACCTGAGCCTTGAAGGAATCCAGCGACTCTGCCAGGCAGGTGTCGGTGGGTAGTTGGTTCCACTGTACAACGGTTCTGGGGAAGAAGGAGAAACGAGTGTAGTCTTTGTCGGCATGCAACTGGCGGTATTGGTGTTGGCGTCTACCAGTGCCTCGTGTTAAGTAATTATCCTCATTTATGGCTACAAGATTGTTCCTAATTTTGTACAGCATACTCAGTCTGGCATCGACTCTCCTCTGTTCAAGTGATCTCCATTCCAGACTGTGCAGCATATCGGTTAAACTAGATGTGTTGTGATAACGGTTAGAAACCCATCTTGTAGCCCTCCTCTGGACCATCTCGCCAGTCGGATTCCCATCTCTCGAGATTATGAAGGTCGTCTTGAAGTTTGTTGCAGTCAGATGGGCTATGTAAAGCTAAGTACAACAATATGTCATCTGCAAAGAGCCGGACAGTACTATGGGTTGTGTACTCCGGGAGGTCATTAATATAAACAAGAAATAACGCAGGACCAAGCACAGAGCCTTGTGGAACACCAGATAGTACTGGAACGGACGTAGAAGCTTTCCCTTCAAGGACGACACGCTGAGACCTATCACTAAGGAAAGATCCTATCCAGCCGCGTGCTAATCCCTTCACGCTATAGGATGAGAGTTTGTAGAGGAGCCTATTGTGTGCTACCTTATCAAAGGCCTTTAGCGAAATCCATGACTACATCATTCTGTCTACCACTCTGCATGTTGATGGCTATGTTGTGAAAAAATTCAATAAGTTGACTTTCACAGCTACGCTTCTCCCGAAAGCCATGCTGGAGGGGATAAAGAATATTGTTCCTATTGAGATGCTGCATCATATTACTGCAAACAATGTGCTCCAAGAGCTTACAGCAGATACAAGTTAGAGAGACAGGGCGATAGTTCGAATGTGTCGTTTTGTCACCTTTCTTGTATATTGGTGTTCCATTGGCTTGTTTCCAAATGTCCAAATGTCTGGTAGAGACTGCTGCTGAAGTGAGGTATTGAAAAGTAGAGTAAGAATTGGCGCAAGTTCAGCCGAGAGGCGCTTCAGAATAGTAGGAGTAATATTGTCTGGGCCTTCTGTTACCTCTGTCTCAGGCATGTCGTTTTCTTTTCTGGAAAAAAGATTTGAAACATATTTGCAGTAAGAAACGAGTTTCATGGGAGTTTGCTGAGAGAAAACAGAGTGGAACTGGTCATTAAGCATTAAGCAATTAAGCCAATAGCATCTGTTTTTTTGTGCTTAATACAAGTCCAGAAACGTCATTCAACCTATTTCGGGATTCCGGAAGACATAATCTGATAGTACGCGAATCATGAATGAAAGTAGAAAAAAGGTGTTTTTTTAGATCGGTGAACGATCACAATTGGACGAACTTTGTATGGTTGGAGTTTCTAATGTATATGGTCATGGTGCACCACTTTAGTTTGAGCTGGCGATCGGTTATTGGTCAAATATGACCGATAATCCACGCCGGATGGCCTCCAATTCTGTGAGAGTTCTTTCGTACACGCAAATTTCGCTTTGGATGGGGTATACACAATGCGAATAACTGAATAAATGCTGGAAAGATCGATTTGAAGTGAATATATTCACACACCTAATACCTTTATCGATTGCCAGCGACAGAAATCATACATGTAATCGATGTGTATTGTGTTTGTGCGAGTCGGAAACGAGAGGGCTCTTTCTATAATGGCCGCAATTTTATCCACCTTTCTTTATATAAGATGGTAATGTACGAGACCAAGTGGGTGGGGTAATGGGATTTTATTTTTAATAGGCATTTTTTTGGTGTCATAGGTCCGAGTCTTCCACCTGTGATCTCGGCTTGGATACGGTAGGACTTCCGAGGCGAAGCTCGGCGAACCTCGGAATTCCTACGCGTTTCCTAGCCACACCAGCTAAACTTGATTCAGTGTGTCCGGCTTAGAGAGATTTCACTGTAAATCAGGCATTTGATCATTCTGAGCCATAGTTGTGAGCTATGCGATCACGAGCAGACATTATCACCTGATATAAATGACCAAGAAATTCATCAAAAATAAGATCAATTGTGTTTTCTTGGTGTCCGGTTTAGAGAGGTTCCACTGTATCAAAATACACTAGCCCGGTGTTCTCTAGTTCCCATTGTCTGAGGCATCAATAGGTGTAAAATTGTATAGATTCCGCAGAGCAATGGTGGAATGAAATTGACTTCGATTTTAACATGATACTCAGTCGTGTCTATAAAGTACGGAGCCCCGCAGGGGACGTACAATTCTTTTTTGTATTAATTCGTTCACTCGAATTAACAATTCGTTCCCTCAATTTAACAATTCGTTCCCATGAATTAACAATTCGTTCTAACAATTCGATCCCTCAATTTAACAATTCGTTCCCACGAATTATCAATTCGTTCCCACGGGAACGAATTGTTATATCGTGGGACCGAATTGTTAAATTGAGGGAACGAATTGTTATTTCGTGGGAACGAACTGTTAATTCGACGGAACGAATTTTTATATCGTGGGAACAAATTGTTAATTCGAGGGAACGAATTGTTAAATTGAGGGAACGAATTGTCATTTCGTGGGAACGAATTGTTAATTCGAGGGAACGAATTTTTATATCGTGGGAACAAATTGTTAATTCGCGGGAACGAATAGTTAAATTGAGGGAACGAATTGTCATTTCGTGGGAACGAATTGTTAATTCGAGGGAACGAATTTTTATATCGTGGGAACAAATTGTTAATTTGAGGGAACGAATTGTTAAATTGACGGAACGAATTGTTAGTTCGGGGCTCCGTAATAACGTTCTGTGGCTATTGTGCATTGCTATAGACACGGATAACGATAAGATAAGAGGGTTATAGCCACAGGTTGAAGTAACGGACCGAGGTCTATAAATACATTAAATATGCATAAAAGCATCAATAAATGAAGAAAAAAAAAAGCTAAAAATATATGGATGGAGTAAAAAAATATTTTTAGCTTTTTTTGTTCTTCATTTATTGATGCTTTTAGGCTTATTTAATGTATTTATAGACCTCGGTACGCTACTTCAACATGTGGTTATAGCCTCTTGTAAACAGTACAGCCCGAGCACATTGCCGACACTGTTTGTCTTTTGTAAAATAGGAAAAGTATACTCAAAATGGAGACCGAAAAGTCCAGATTTAAGATCATATAAAACCACAGGTTGAAGTAACGAACCAAGGTCTATACATACATTAAATATATCTAAAGCATTAATAAGTGAGAGAAAAAATAAGATAACTGTTTTTACTACATCTTATAACACATAATGTGTATAGGATTGAGTAAAGAATTGTATTTTTGAATATTTAATGTATTTATGGTCCGTCACATCAACCTGTGTATATGATTGTGATATGGTTTTGGATGTGTTGCTATGGCGCAACTAAAACTATTTTTGTGAAATCTCAAGTTACATGCTTGAACACGTGCATGCGTGTGTCTGCGTGTCTGCGTGTCTGCGTGTCTATGTTTGTGTGTTCTGATTGGACATGTTACATGTAACCTATTGTAATAACTTTGTGAAAATCGAAAACCAATGCATCATAAGGAAATAATTCCAGAACAAAAATATTTACACAATTCCCTAACATATGATTGGCCCGTAGCAAGTCTCTGTCCAAAATTTATATCCCAGTAAGTTCCCACGCCGAACTACTTTCCGTAACCATGAGGCGCAGTTAAAATAATTATTAAGAAAACGGAAAATAAACACATTTTCTTGATGAATTTATTTCAAATGCTGGAATTATAAGGAATGAATGGCCTTTTTGTGGAATTTATCGGGGATATAAACTTGGAAAATTCGCGGGAATACTGGACGAGGCCTTAAAAAAATTACAATTTTCGAAAAAAAAAAAAAAAAAAAAAAAATAAAAAAAAAAAAAAAAAAAAAAAAAAATTTTTAATTTTTTTTCGAAAATTGTATTTTTTTTTTTATCGCTTCGTCCAGTATTCCCGCAACTTTACCCCGATAAATTCCACAAAAAGGCCATTCATTTCTATAATAAATTAAATGCCTAATCGATCTGCGAATTCTGTGATCTGCGAATATTGTTAACAGAGGCATAATAGGATGTACACTGGCTGCCGTTAGGACGCATCATTATTAGTAATGTTTCAAACAGTTGTTAACCCTTAGACCGCTATCTTATTTTCTTTGTCGTCTGCTGTTTATTTTCTATTTGTATCATCAAAAACATGCTTTGACAGCACTTTAGAGCAATTTACAACATGCTTTGACAGCACTTCAGAATCATTGGAAATGATTCTGAAGTGCTCTAAAACCATGTTTTTATTGAGAAATAAGGCAGGATATAAAAGCAACAGCAGACGACAATTGTTGTGAGTAGCGGTCTAAGGGTTAATATTATCACGACTTTTTATGTTTCATGTATTGCGTGTCGAGTATACTCCATGTACAGAATATGTTGACCCTTAGCCTGCTGATCGCGAAAACTGTCGTCTGCTGTTGCTTTATTTCTTGTCCTGTTTCTCAATAAAAACATGGTTTGACAGCACTTTAGAATCATTTCCTATGGAAATGATTCTAAAGTGCTGTCAAAGCATGTTTCTGATGAGAAAAATCGAAAATAAAACATAAACAGCAGACGACAACATTTCATTCAGCAGGTTAAGGGTTAAAGGTACATACCCACTCAGTAGGCACAAACTGTTCTTTATATCAGATACACCATCTGAGACATTTTCTGGCAAAATAAACATTCATTCACCATTACCCAACGCATTTATTGGCATTAGTTTACATTTGATACCAGACGTCAATTTCCACAGTAATATACGGGGCAATAACCGTGTTTTCTTCAAATGTTAACGGACATTATTATTTATTCCTCTGTATTTATTTTTTGATGTGCAATGATCATACTTTATAATCTGCTAAAACTATTATTGTTTCAGGTGACGCATGTAATTAGTATAAATAATTAAAACGTATCATGCCTCATTTGCATATGAAAAAGCCTGATACCACCGCGCGTCACTATCAGTAAAATAAATATTACTAAATGATTATATCTGTATAGCGGGCACTCGTATTTTTTTAGAACTGGTGGAATAGTGACACAAGTATAAACTTATTTAATTCCAATAACGAACATTTTGAGTGGGTATGTACCTTTAAAGAAAAAAGAATACGTTTCATGAACTGCCGATCGCGTTCTCAGTTGATATAACGTAATTGTATTTATAACATACGGTACATTGCCATGTCATGACATGTCAAATATTATATTCAAATTGCTAGTATGAAAATTTGAGTAGTATGGCATATTGTACACGTATGATTTAATTACACATCAATACCATTCGGTGTGTCATGTGTCGTCTAAACGTGGATATGCCGACTGACTACACGGGGGACCCATATGTCAGTTTGCGCAATGTATGTGTCCCGACTGTGGGACCCTGGGGCCCGTTTCACTAAACTTCGTACGACTAAAATCTTCGTAAGTGCAAAATTATGATAGTCTGTAAATTTCACATTAACACTGTTTTCTTGTAAACAATTATTGAATTTACATGTATTGAGCATATGCAGCCTATGCTCAATAAATGTAAATCCATCAATTGAAATTACCAGACGATCCTACTTTTACGCTTAAGAACATTTTAGTCTACGGAGTTTAGTGAAACGGCCCCCATAAACAACTACCACATAAATATATCTCTCACTAAGTAAGATATGAGCATTTGTCTATCGGGCTGATAAGTTGTTGAAATTACACTGCCCTCCCAATGCAAAAATGTATAACCTGCATATTTACACGAACCATTATATCACGATACATACCTATTAGATAGGACTACATATTCCATGTTTGCAAAATTTCCAACTTCAATTCCGTAAACTAATGTATCCACCGTCTCAATTTAGCTTAATTATTGCTAGACTACATTTGTACATGTTTATCATTGTGTCATTCCATTTTCATGCTCGTATTACACATACCTCATTTTGTCATGTATTATGTAACACGAGATAATAAACACTTATATAATAACACAGGTAAACGTACATAATCAGTCCTCAACAGTCACCGGGTGAAGTAATCTAACGAACACTTTCTGTCGTAATATGAGACAGGTCATGTGGGCTTGTACCTTCGAAGATGTGCGATATCTCATGACAAATATTTACAACATTTACCATATTTTCCATAAATGATGTCGAAAGTTGACTCACTAATTTCGTCAGTTTTCGATATCATTTTTCATGAAAAATCGCACATCTTCAAAGGTACAAACTCGCATTATTTGTCTCAACTGTGGCTGTGACTGGTGAACTTAGACTTTGACAGGCTAACTGGGGCTTTGACTGAGGGAATCTTGACATGTCAAGCTCCTGGAGCTGGAGCTTGACATGTCACAATTTCCCCAGTGAAAGTGCTGAGATTGTGTCACAATTCCCCTAGTCAAAGTGCTGCAAGCTGAGTTTGACATGTCACAATTCCCCCAGTCAAAGTGCTGCAAGCTGAGCTGGACAAGTCACAATTACCCCAGTCAAAGTGCTGCAAGCTGAGCTTGACATGTCACAATTCCCCAGTCAAAGTGCTGCAAGCTGAGCTTGACATGCCACCATTCTCTCAGTCAAAGTGCTGCAAGCTGGGCTTGACATGCCACAATTCCCCCAGTCAAAGTGCTGCAAGCTGAGCTTGACATGTCACATGTCCCCCAGTCAAAGTGCCGCAAGCTGAGTTTGACATGTCACATGTCCCCCAGTCAAAGTGCTGCAAGTAGCTGAGCTGGACATGTCACATGTTCCCCAGTCAAAGTGCTGCAAGCCGAGCTGGACATGCCACAATTCCCCCAGTCAAAGTGCTGTAAGCTGCATGCACGAGCACAGCCCGTACACAGGAATTAATTGCACATCCACGGACAGGCCTCGGCAGATTAACCCTTTCACCCCTATGTACATGTAACTGGAATGTATTTTGATATGCTAATTCAATCATCACAAAATGATTTTCAGACCAGTCCATTTATCAACATGGGGTGTTTTTGTTCTCAAAAGTATGAAAATTACTTACACAAAGTGCAGATCCTGATGAGACTGCTCGTCACGAGCCGGCTCATCTGGATCTACACTTTTTGCCAATACCACTATACAGGCATGATGTGTGTTGAAAGGGTTAAGGGGGTGCGTACGCACCCGTCGCACCCCCTCTGCGCACGAGCCTGACGAGGGGTGTTTCACAGACTAAATAGCGAACA
The DNA here is from genome assembly GCA_029237695.1 of Conchocele bisecta. Classification (NCBI taxonomy): domain Eukaryota; kingdom Metazoa; phylum Mollusca; class Bivalvia; order Lucinida; family Thyasiridae; genus Conchocele; species Conchocele bisecta. The sequence continues at coordinate 37,177,819 of CM055279.1, forward strand.
TTGCAGACTGGTCTGTGTCTACATTGGTCGCAAACGTCATAAACACACCTTCCGTCACAGCCGTTTAGGACCACCGACAATGCTCTAATTTAATTTGATTTATTGGTGTTTAACGGCCTATCAACAGCTAAGGTCATTTAAGGCCGGACCAACGGGTTCGATACCGCATTTAACCTGATGTTGAATAACCTGACCTGGTGCCACGTCCATACCACACCAAAGTCACTTGGCCCCTTCCCCTGAAATAGGATTACGAATAATCATAATACTCACATAACGGGTATAACCAGATTCAACTGTTACATACAAAATGCCAAAGACGTATGTGAGGGCCAAACCAGTTCTTCAGACGGAATTCCGGTAAGGACGAACCCCGATCGTTAAATTTCCCATCGACTTCTCCCACCTGTCACCCACGCGAATATGTAGACTAAACATTGTTGCCGTGTTGGTATTGGTTGGCATATACGATTTAATGTTGCATCAGGTCATCAGAAACATGAAAGGAACGAAGATGCGCAGGGACGAAACGGGAACATATCAGGACTCGTCTCACTCAGGCCTATTATCAAAAGTGAAGCAGTTCACGAGTTACGGAAAAATGAAAGGTGTTACGCACGTACGCATGTACGCACGTACGTACATGGACTAACGCTATATATCCCCATCTTGCCTACCGGCTTGGGAATAATACTTAGAACTATCCAGGTAACAATCTAAACTCGGCAAATTTTAAAGGGGGCGAGCTCCGGACACGCCCCGCTCGCACCTAGTATAAAAGGCGAGCCGACTAGTGTAGGCTCGTCAATGTTTACACTGGATGAAATGACAATAAACCCGATGTTGTAAGCCATGTCCCTAAATCTCATTTTCTCTTAATTTCACTGATCGTGTCCACCTCTGATGCGACATTTCAATACCTGGTTGCCATGGTAACCGCTGGAGATAACTGATTTCTGTTGGTAATATAAACTCCTTATCTCCGTGACATGTAATTTATAGGAACAATATAGTTCCAGGAAGAGGATTAGAATCATTATTGCATTCATAATGGAAGTATTTAGAAAGAAAATACCGGTTTTATGAGGTATTAGGTGTAAATTTGTTCCCTGATGTATTCGAGATTTCTAGTCAATCACACGAAAACGAGCGGGGTTAACCCTTTCAACACCACATGCCTGTATAGTGGTACTGGCACAGTGTAGTTTGTTTGTTTGTTTGTTTATTGGTGTTTAATGGCCTATCAACAGCTAAGGTCATGTAAGGCCGGGCAAACGGGTTCGATCCCGTTTTAACCTGCTGCATTGGGGGAAAAATACCAAAGTCAGAACGGAATATTAACATCGAGAAAAAACATATTCAGCCCTGAAATTGGAATAACCTGACCTGGTGCCAGGTCCATACCACACCAAAGTCACTTAAAATACTCGCAATACTCGCATACGGGGTATAACCAGATTCAACTGTCACCATGGTCACATACAAAATGCCAAAGACGTATGCGAGGGCCAAACCAGGTCTCCATTCGGAATTCTGGTAAGGATGAACCCCGATCGTTAAATTACCCATCACATGCTCCCACCTGCCACCCACGGCAAACAATGTAGATCCAGATGAACCGGCTCGAGACGAGCCTGCCAATCAGGATCTGCACTTTTTGCAATAATATGTTCATATTTATGTGAACAAAAACACCCCTTTTTCATAAATGGACTTGTCTGAAAATCATTTTGTGACAATTGGTTGCAACATTTGCACATCAAAATCCATTCCAGTTATTTAGGGGTGAAATGGTTAAACGGTCGCAGAGTCCAACAGGGGGAATCAGAGAGCCGGCGTGAGAAACGAATGGGCGCGAGGAACCAGAAAATGGAGCCCGGGGGCATCAGATACATAATGGTGCAGGGTTCGTCTAGACATACATAAAACCCAGAAATGAGGGATGTTAGTTGTTTTTTGTTGCTTTTCTTGGAGGGTGTGGGTGTGGGGCTTTGACGTGTTGGATTGTTTTTTGGCTTTTTTATAAACTCTTTTTTCGCTTGTTATTGTTTTTTGCCTCGTTCTTTTAAAGATGACTATTATGTCTAGCATATATGCACTGTTAACAGTTACTGGCACATTTTGTTAACTGTTATCGCTATAATTTTTCATTTTTGACTGTTTTTAACCAGTAATTGAAAATTGTATTTTCTGTCATCCTACCTGCCCCCCCCCGCCTTCCCCCAAGCCACCCTGCCAACTCCCCCCCCCCCCCCGCCCCCCGGAAACTTTTATGTATATTTTGTGCATGTGTACACCTTGGTCCGTTACTTCAACTGGTGAACCAATGGTGTAGGAATCAGTCACACTAATTGATTCCTTAGATGGGCCCAGTATGAACCAATACGAGCATCGGAAGCTGAGGTCCATGCACGACATGTGCCTCAAATATGCATCCTATGGATAGATAGGCCCGCGGAATATATGTGAATCAGTCACGCATATGTTGCCGAGACTGGAGAAATGGGGCTTGTGGGATTTGTGACCAGCGTAGCTCCTGGTCAAACAAATAACACACTACTGTAGCTAGATAACGACAGTACACTCCGACAGTACACTACTGTAGCTAGATAACGACAGTACACTCCGACAGTACACTCCGACAGTACACTCCTGTAGCTAGATAACGACAGTACACTCCGACAGTACACTCATGTAGCTAGATAACGACAGTACACTCCGACAGTACACTCCTGTAGCTAGATAACGACAGTACACTCCGACAGTACACTCCTGTAGCTAGATAACACTCCGACAGTACACTACTGTAGCTAGATAACGACAGTACACTCCGACAGTACACTCCGACAGTACACTCCTGTAGCTAGATAACGACAGTACACTCCGACAGTACACTACTGTAGCTAGATAACGACAGTACACTCCGACAGTACACTCATGTAGCTAGATAACGACAGTACACTCCGACAGTACACTCATGTAGCTAGATAACGACAGTACACTCCGACAGTACACTACTGTAGCTAGATAACGACAGTACACTCCGACAGTACACTCCTGTAGCTAGATAACGACAGTACACTCCGACAGTACACTCCGACAGTACACTACTGTAGCTAGATAACGACAGTACACTCCGACAGTACACTCCTGTAGCTAGATAACGACAGTACACTCCGACAGTACACTCCTGTAGCTAGATAACGACAGTACACTCCGACAGTACACTCCTGTAGCTAGATAACGACATCATATTATATTGCTTGCTAAACGCAAGTGTTTAACGGGTGTTTAATTCATTGACGGTATTGCGAACAGTGCATACCCTGATCAGACTGTGCGGATGCACAGGCTGATCTGGATCTACACTGATCTCAAAACTAGTAAGCCCCATTTATCCAGGCACAGCCACATGTACGTGCTTTCATTTTATAATTCATGGCAAGTAGCAAGGGCCCCAGCGATCCGGAGATAAACAAAGCTCTGGCATGCAAGCTCTCAGATAACCGAGAGGAGATAATTAATGTTTAATATGGTTGGAGCGGAAAGTGATTTCGTGATAGGAAAACTGTCAGACAATTACCAGTCATGGGGATGAATCACATTGTCAGGGGTACGGAGACCCGCAGGGGACGTAGAATTATTTTTTATTAATTCGTTACCACGAAAATAACTGTTCCCTCAATTTAACAATTCTTCCCACGAATTAACAATTCGTTCCCACGGGAACGAATTGTTAATTCTTGGGAACGAACTTCAATAAATATATATACTTATACTATATACTTCAGGTACTTTTATAATGGGTATAGCCTGATTCATCTCGCAAGTAGAGTCCAGAATCATTTAGCTCCACTCCCTAAAAGTAATAGGAATAATACTAATATTACTATTTTATAACTGGTATAACCAGATTCAAGTCTCAGTGTTAAGCCAAAAATATACCCGATGGGCCAAACCAGGATATCGGGTCTCCGTTAAGGATGAATCCCATCGTTCAATACACTTAGCTCCCACCACCGTCCATCAATGTTCAATGACCATGTATATAAAAAGTGTATGTATTATTAGAACCACGCATTACGGATGCGACATGCCTAATACTGAAATAGCAAGCATGCGTGTAAATTACGGTTTTACAAGCAAACACACATTTTGTGCATGTAATAAATATGGAAAAACAGCATTCATGCAGTAATTTCGTTTTGTACAGAATAGCCTTTTCCCTCACGCGTGCCTGTCGCGTGACACGTGTATTCTTGTACATTCTGAAATCCGTATAATTGTATATTTGTGATGTGTGGTACTGTGTTGTATTGTTGTGCGTATTATTGGTTTCACATCCCTGTGATTCCACATACCTGTGGTTTCACACACTGTGGTTTTTGCACACCTGTGGTTTGGCATGTACATTTGCCATGTACAATGTGCGTGTAATAAGGGGGCTTATGTTGTATTGGTGGAGATACGTTTATGCGTGTCCTATTTGCGGATTTAAATATACGTCTAGTTTATGAGCAATGTTTTACTGATGTCACGCCATATTTGCCACAGACTATGCATGTGTGTGGTAGAGAACTCGTTGACTGTGTGTGCTGGTTTCGCTAGGAAAAGATACCTTTTAGTATTACGGATGTCCACTGTCCGTGCCAGCCGAGTTTGTCCGCGTGTCAGTGTTTCACCATATAAGGGACCTTCTGTAGGTGAAGCAGTATACAGCGCAGACCATACCATGGTCTGCCCTGTTATGTATGCTACCGGTTAGTGTTTCAGCATAGCCTGGGGTACTGGCCAACACGGATATATCAGATCCCATAATGGTGATGTTTTGTGTCGTGATATTTCCGTAAATGACCACGATATTTGAGTTTAGTATGTGCTACACTCTCATTTGAGTGTATAGCCGTAGGACCGTTATGGAGGGGTTTGGCGGGGCCAAGAAGCGACCTTCGCATTGTCGAGACCAGTCGAGTAGATTTCGGATTATGATTCTGGGTCTATCTTTAGTGTGCAGATTTATGGTAGTGTGGGGTATACCATGTTGGATGGTATTTATTCCACGAGGGCTGTACACTGGTTTGGTTGAATTTAAGGCGTGGGAACATATATTTATGCCAAATATAACCCATGGGTGACATGGCAAAAGCCATGGTTTTGTAGTATTTATGTGAGATGTCGTACGAGGGGTAGGCATATCCATTATTCCGTGCATGGTTTCACTGGTGCGTATATAAGCGATGTCTCGCTATGTGTTGGCGGGACACATATTTTCTGGTTACAGAAGACTAGTACCGTATTCACCAGTGACACTGAGGATTTTGGTATGTACCTAGAACATTTTATTTCAGCATGATTTGCCGTTGTGCGATTCCCGTTTTAGTCTGTTGTGCATCCTGTCTGTTTGTCTGTGCGTATTCGTCCAGTAATTGGAGATTCATTTCATTTTTGTAGCCTCTTGAGAACGCTCCAGCGAGCCACATTGGACGTTTTGGTCCACTCGTTTGAGGGCAGACCCCAGTCAGTGCAGAGTATCGGGTCGTCCGAGTGTCCGTACGTCTGTCTGCGCAGTGTGTGTAGCAGCTCCGGGTACAGGCCTGTATAGAGCAGTGTGTGATAGCTACCTCGCGTTCAGCAGACAGTCACAGCCATAGTTTAGTGAAGTGAAACGCCATACACACATCATATCATTATACTACCACCGAGTTGAATGTCACCTAAGTGAAACTTTTCCCGGCGTCTTAGCCAACGTGATAATCGCCATTTTGTATTATATCGGAACTTTACATCCGGTCTACCACTTCGGTATTACAACCCATTGATTCATCATGGATACTTTACATCGGTCTACCACAAACGGGTTGCTACAGTCGAGTGATACCATAGGAACTTTACATCTGGTCCACCATTTCCGGAGATAATACTACCTGTGGAACTTTACTTCCGGGAACCAGCTTCCGGAACATTATCGTTATTGACTATCATGTGATGTAACCACATCCGGCTTTGACTTTGACATTCATACTTTGAAAAATATATTGCATAGGCAATACATATGTATACTTTGATAGTGTATGGTAATACTCCCTAATCATGGCATATCATGGCTAAAGGATTGTAGTAAGACTACATATATTGTTTATGGATTAATCCACTTGAAGTTGGATGTATTATAGCCATATTGTTGACTAGACCTCATATTGCGGGTGAGGCAGACCTTGGGACCTTGATACTAGAGGTTACACTATCTATTGAGATACGCCAGCACTGGGGTAGCTCAGATGATTGTCATTTTGTCCTCCAATGTTCGTTATTGCAATGTTATACTTGATGTTAGTTATTTAACTTTGATTAGCGATCATCAAAGTACTTGTGCATTCATTACTATTGTCCACTACGGGACCATTGAGATACCACATACCGAGTTTATTCGTCTATAGCTTTTAAGTTGCGTTAAAGTAATAACAGTCGATTGGCTTACAACCTTGTAGTAATTGAATAGTATCATGCACAGTACAGTGATGTTCGCATATCAATGTATCATGTATTCCTGTGTGTTCCCCATGTATATAGTGTACATTATAAGTGATTAAGTGACTACGTGTACTTATCTACTCTGGCCTATCCCTTACACTTCAACTGCATTGTTACCACTTTTCGTTCATCTGATCAGACTATATTGGCCATGAAACGTCATAACAATTGAAGTATACTTCTTGGTTCATATGATAATTGGGGGAGACAATTTGTCTCGATCATTCCTGACCTTGGTAATGACCTTGACAATGGTGTCAGAAGTGGGGTTTTGTTTCCTCTTTTTATAATCAGTTTCTTCAAAGCAGTTGAAGTAAGGAGGCTAGAATAGCTGTACCCCTAGCGTCGTCAAAATTCAATCTTGTATTTGTTTGCCTTGGGAGTTAATGTAAGATGCACTCCAACACTTAGGCACTAATACATCACCACATACATGATTTGACTACCTAGGTACAGAAGTATAGAGTTGAGACGATCTGGTGAGATAGTGGATGTAAGGGTCATTGTAACTTTGGATTTGTTGAATAGTACCTCCCTGTGATGATGGCACAGTCGGGTGTTTCTAGGTTAGCACTAGACACTTCTGCATCTGAGGCGAGATTACTACCACTATTATATTGTGTATGAACATACTATATCCTGCCAGGTGTCTATAACCAGTCCCCAATATTTGTGTCCAGTACCATAGAGAGGGAATTGTAAATATACCATTACATTATACCATACATATACCGGATTGACTTACCCGAATTGAGAAACGTATACCGTCGTTAGGAGTAGAGACCGGATTGATTTACCTTCACCTTATAGACGTGAAGCAAGAGACTCGCACAAATCACTAAGTGATTTGAGTGCTAGAGACCTTGTGTACCGTCGGGTAAAGCGTGTAAATCGATAATCCGGAGTTGAGTTGAGAGTTAGAATGTCGTCCATTAAGGAGCTAATGGACATAGGCAAAAGCTTAGGGCTAGCAGATTCAGAGTTAAGGGCCTTTGTAAAAGAAGAGCAGGAGAGAGAAAGACAGGAAAGACTAGAGGCTAGGCAGGCTGAGAAAGATAAGTTAGCAGGTGAGCGACAGATGGAGAAAGATAGGTTAGATGCTGAGCAGTTAGCTAAGGAAGTTGAGCGACGATGGAGAAAGATAGATTAGATGCTGCGCGGTTAGATAAAGAAGCACATCGGTTAGCCAATGAAGCACAGTTAGCTCTAGAATTCAAATTGCGAGAACTAGACACTAAGCATCAGGTAGAAATGGCAAAAGTAGAAAGGGGTGGAGTAGTAGATGAAGATAGACATGATAGGGACTATGGCAGAGCATTCGGTCCGAAGCTGCCACATTTTGATCAGAATAATGACAACATGGATAGCTACTTAGCTAGATTTGAGAGGTACGCAGCAATTCAAATGGTGGGGTAGAGATAAGTGGTCACTACACTTGAGTGCTTTATTGAAGGGCAAGGCATTAGATGTATATTCTAGACTACCTATTGATGATGCTCTTGACTATGATAAGTTGAAATCCGCATTGTTGAAATGTTTTGATCTAACAGAAGATGGGTTCAGACGCATGTTCAAAAACACCAAACCTGATCACAGTGAATCATTTGTGCAATATGTCAGTCGGTCAAAGAACTATTTAGATAGATGGTTTGAGTTAGGTAAGGTGAATAGAACATATGAAGGAGTATTAGACTACATGATCAGAGATCAGATGTTAAGTATATGCGTCAGTCGTGAGCTCTACTTATTTCTCAAAGAGAAAACATTTGACTCGATAGATCAGATGGCGGTTCAGGCAGATTACTTTGCAGAAGCTAGAGGAGGTAGCAAGTATGTAGTTCAGAGGAACAGTACTAGCAACAGAACTGAGTACAGGTCAGTAGATAATCAGAGGCGCAAGGTAAGTAGTGCGGATAATCGATCTAGAGATAGGAGTCGAGATCGGGACAGATATCAGAATAGAGACCACAATAGAAGCCCAAGTAGGGGTAGTTATGATAGAAGCCCGAGTAGAGGTAGTTTATGAGAGAAGTACCAGCAGGAACGGCTACGATAGGCATCGCGGGACATGTTACCATTGTGGCAAAGGTCACATGTCCTACGATTGTCCTAAACGTGACCGGTCCTCAGCTTACAAAGCAGCAGCAGTCGAGAGGAGAGAAACATGTAAGTTTTGCAGATAAAGAACAGAGAGGTCGGTACAGAGTAGAAGTAGAGGTAGAAGTGGAAGGCACACTAGAGGCAGAGGTAGAGGTAGATGGCAAAACACGGAACAACCAGGGGAAAACCAAGGAAATTTCTGTGTGTTGATACCGACACCACTATTGTATGTTCAGGTAGCGAGATACAGCCAGAGTTGATTAACGGATGTACATTTGGTATGGATAGGCTACCCGTAGCAGAGGGCACATTAAATGGGAAAAAGGTCACAGTAATGCGAGATACTGGGTGTACCGGGGTGGTCGTCAGGGAAAGCTTAGTACAACCAGATCAGTTTTTAAGCAAAGTTTCAACATGCATGCTGGTAAATAGGAGCAAAATGAGTGGAATTCCTACGCCCGGGTAGATCTAGATACACCTTTTTTCAAAGGTCGGGTAGAAGCCCTTTGCATGACAGATACAATGTATGATGTTACCATAGGTAATGTAGACGGGTCAGAGTTACCGGTGATATCGGATTTTAGAGGCGCTAAATCGTGCGCAGTTGAAACTTGGTCACAAACGACAGCCCGAGACGAATCATATAAGACCCTCAAAGTCCCTACCGCAATCGCGAACGTATCACGCGATGAATTCAAAGAGGCGCAGGCACATGACGTCACATTGACGTCAGTTCGAAATAATGCAAAAGACGGAACGGTACGGTCAAGTAAGAACAGAAACAAATCGAAATTCGCATACCGAAAAGACTTGTTGTATCGTAATTTCGAATCGATAGGGTCAGGTAGGATGTACCATCAGCTGGTAGTCCAAAAACACTTTAGGACTACCGTGATGAAAGTGGCACATGAATCAATCATGGCGGGCCATTTAGGGGTTAAGAAGACAACTGATCGAGTGTTATCAGAATTTTATTGGCCAGGCGTGGGCAGTGACATTACACGGTTTTGTAGGTCTTGTGACATATGTCAAAAGACTGTGTCAAAGGGACACATCACCAAGGTTCCGTTAGGAAACTATGCCGTTGATAGACACTCCGTTCAAACGAGTCGCAGTTGATATTGTAGGGCCAATTTTTCCAGCTACCGATCGGAAGAATCGTTACATACTAACGTTAGTTGATTATGCAACTAGGTACCCAGAAGCGGTACCACTACCAGGCATCGAGGCCGAACGAGTCGCGGAAGCTCTCGTGGATATGTTTCAGTAGACTGGGTATCCCCGAGGAGATGCTCACCGATAGGGGTAGTCAATTTACGTCGGCAGTCATGGAGGAAGTTAGTAGATTGTTATCGCTGAGACAATTAACCACGACACCGTACCACCCACATGTAACGGTCTCGTGGAACGGTTCAATGGTACGTTAAAGCAAATGCTTCGTAGAATGGCAAGCGAACGTCCCAAAGATTGGGACAATACATTAACGCGCTCTTATTCGCGTATCGCGAAGTCCCTCAAGAAAGTTTGGCTTTCTCACCGTTTGAACTATTGTACGGAAGGACCATTCGAGGTCCGATGAGCATACTAAGAGATCTGTGGTCCGAGAAGGACATAGAGGACACGTCAAAACGACGTATCAGTACGTCCTAGACTTGCGCGAACGGCTCGAGAAAACATGCGAAATCGCGCATGAGAACTTGAAGAGTGCGTCCAAAAAGTACGCAAAGTACTACAACCGTAAGACTCGTAGTAGGCAGTATGCAGTGGCAGATCAGGTACTTGTACTACTACCGACAGACAACAACAAATTGCTTCTTAGGTGGAAGGGACCATACCCATAACAGAGGTAGTTAATGAGAGTGGGACTATAGAGTTGACATGGGAGGGAAGTTGAAAACCTTTCATGCAAACATGTTAAAGAGGTACGAGACTAGGCCTGAGCACCCGGGGAAGGGAATACTCACTGTAATAAATGCGGCCGTGATAGAAGACACAGTAGAGGGGGATCCTAGTCCAAGTGGGTGTAGTGCCGAAGAAAACATGTTTATGTCCCAGGGGATTAAAGTCCGATACGGAGAGCAAAGTTGATCTGTCGCCTGATTTAGGCAAGAAACAAAAGACCCAAGTCAAAGAGATCTTACGGGAGTTCACCCATGTCCTGAGGGACACACCAGGACACACCCATATAGGGAAACATGAGATAACGTGGGCAGGCTACCTGAGCAGGATATCGGGGTAGATTCAGCTGTGCCAACGTGTCTCGCGATTATGCACGAAAGTGTAAACACTTTTTGTTTAGGGGGGAGATATGTCGCGTGACACGTGTATTCTTGTACATTCTGAAATCCGTATAATTGTATATTTGTGATGTGTGGTACTGTGTTGTATTGTTGTGCGTATTATTGGTTTCACAATCCTGTGATTCCACATACCTGTGGTTTCACACACCTGTGGTTTTTGCACACCTGTGGTTTGGCATGTACATTTGCCATGTACAATGTGCGTGTAATAAGGGGGCTTATGTTGTATTGGTGGAGATACGTTTATGCGTGTCCTATTTGCGGATTTAAATATACGTCTAGTTTATGAGCAATGTTTTACTGATGTCACGCCATATTTGCCACAGACTATGCATGTGTGTGGTAGAGAACTCGTTGACTGTGTGTGCTGGTTTCGCTAGGGAAAAGAGATACCTTTTAGTATTACGGATGTCCACTGTCCGTGCCACAGCCGAGTTTGTCCGCGTGTCAGTGTTTCACCATATAAGGGACCTTCTGTAGGTGAAGCCAGTATACAGCGCAGACCATACCATGGTCTGCCCTGTTATGTATGCTACCGGTTAGTGTTTCAGCATAGCCTGGTACTGGCCAACACGGATATATCAGATCCCATAATGGTGATGTTTTGTGTCGTGATATTTCCGTAAATGACCACGATATTTGAGTTTAGTATGTGCTACACTCTCATTTGAGTGTATAGCCGTAGGACCGTTATGGAGGGGTTTGGCGGGGCCAAGAAGCGACCTTCGCATTGTCGAGACCAGTCGAGTAGATTTCGGATTATGAGATCTGGGTCTATAGTGTGCAGATTTATGGTAGTGTGGGGTATACCATGTTGGATGGTATTTATTCCACGAGGGCTGTACACTGGTTTGGTGAATTTAAGGCGTGGTGAACATATATTTATGCCAAATATAACCCATGGGTGACATGGCAAAAGCCATGGTTTTGTAGTATTTATGTGAGATTGTCGTACGAGGGGTAGGCATATCCATTATTCCGTGCATGGTTTCACTGGTGTGCGTATAATGCGATGTCTCGCTATGTGTTGGCGGGACACATATTTTCTGGTTACAGAAGACTAGTACCGTATTCACCAGTGACACTGAGGATTTTGGTATGTACCTAGAACATTTTATTTCAGCATGATTTGCCGTTGTGCGATTCCCGTTTTAGTCTGTTGTGCATCCTGTCTGTTTGTCTGTGCGTATTCGTCCAGTAATTGGAGATTCATTTCATTTTTGTAGCCTCTTGAGAACGCTCCAGCGAGCCACATTGGACGTTTTGGTCCACTCGTTTGAGGGCAGACCCCAGTCAGTGCAGAGTATCGGGTCGTCCGAGTGTCCGTACGTCTGTCTGGCGCAGTGTGTGTAGCAGCTCCGGGTACAGGCCTGTATAGAGCAGTGTGTGATAGCTACCTCGCGTTCAGCAGACAGTCACAGCCATAGTTTAGTGAAGTGAAACGCCATACACACATATCATATCATTATACTACCACCGAGTTGAATGTCACCTAAGTGAAACTTTTCCCGGCGTCTTAGCCAACGTGATAATCGCCATTTTGTATTATATCGGAACTTTACATCCGGTCTACCACTTCCGGTATTACAACCCATTGATTCATCATGGATACTTTACATCCGGTCTACCACAAACGGGTTGCTACAGTCGAGTGATACCATTGGACTGGAACTTTACATCTGGTCCACCATTTCCGGAGATAATAATACTACCTGTGGAACTTTTACTTCCGGGAACCAGCTTCCGGAACATTATCGTTATTGACTATCATGTGATGTAACCACATCCGGCTTTGACTTTGACATTCATACTTTGAAAATATATGCATAGGCAATACATATGTATACTTTGATAGTGTATGGTAATACTCCTATCATGGCATATCATGGCTAAAGGATTGTAGTAAGACTACATATATTGTTTATGGATTAATCCACTTGAGGTTGGATTATAGCCATATTGTTGATAGACCTCATATTGCGGGTGAGGCAGACCTTGGGACCTTGATACTCAGAGGTTACACTATCTATTGAGATACGCCAGCACTGGGGTAGCTCAGATGATTGTCATTTTGTCCTCCAATGTTCGTTATGCAATGTTATACTTGTATGTTATTTAACTTTGATTAGCGATCATCAAAAGTACTTGTGACATTCATACTATTGTCCACTACGGGACCATTGAGATACACATACCGAGTTTATTCGTCTATAGCTTTTAAGTTGCGTTAAAGTATAACAGTCGATTGGCTTACAACCTTGTAGTAATTGAATAGTATCATGCACAGTACAGTGATGTTCGCATATCAATGTATCATGTATTCCTGTGTGTTCCCCATGTAATATAGTGTACATTATAAGTGATTAAGTGACTACGTGTACTTATCTACTCTGGCCTATCCCTTACACTTCAACTGCATTGTTACCACTTTTCGTTCATCTGATCAGACTATATTGGCCATAACGTCATAACAATTGAAGTATACTTGGTTCATATGATAATTGGGGGAGACAATTTGTCTCGATCATTCCTGACCTTGGTAATGACCTTGACAGTGCCAACAACTCAGAGTAAATGCTAAATAATGTTCGTTTCCATGGTAATAAAGTATGTCAATTTCTACCTGATCCTGTTGAAATGATGAACGCGACTTAACTTTCAATTAACTGAAGATTCTGGATCAACTATACCTTATTATGTGAGCAAAGGTCTTGAGGAAACCGGGGTTACTCCAGTAGAACCTCAATAAACCTAGCTACAGTAATTCGCCTCCGATATTATCTACGGCTACAATTTGGCCCATTCAAAAAATGTGAGCCACCGAAGTAACTCACGAGAGGTATGAAGCGGTGTGGCAATTTTGTTTCTACTTTAAACCGGACAGGCATGCAGTTTGTGTATCCTAATTAATAAATTGTATGGGTTTCATTGGTGTATATTTATTATCATAATTGCCTATTCAAGTTCGCAAAGCACCGCCGCATACCTTGGCATAGTCACGTGTCTGATATGCAGTGGAACCTCTCTAAACCGGACACCCTGGGGAACCCCCAGGGTGTCCGGTTTTAGAGAGATTACACTGTATTAATATTTACAAACAATTGTTTCATGAACCGAACTCAATCTCCAATTGTTGTGTAGTCACTGTCTCTATTTGTACAGTGAACCTCTCTAAACCGGACAGCAAGAAACATATCTGATCTTATTTTCTTGGGTTTCTTGTTCATTTGTCTCGGGTGATAATGTCTGTTCATGATCGCATAGCACACAGCTATGGCACAGAATTATCAGGGTGTCCGGAGCAGACATTCTGCAAAAACCAAATTCTGCAAAACACAAAATTCTGCTGGTTTTTGCAGAATTGTTGAACATATTGTATTATTGCGGAAAGATTACTCGGATTAGAGAGGTCTCATTGCAATTTGTTATACGTACAGGCTCGTAGAAACGGTATTTCGAGACACTGGTTCTGTCGTGCAGGAAACATATTCTGTTTGCGTGCACAGTAAATCAAGGACACCCGTAAAACATGCTATAGAAACACATCTAGATCATGTGTAGATCGTACTCAGAACAGGCAAGGATGACACTATTATTATTTTATCACAGTATACCCATAATATGCGTTGAATTTCGAATATAAAATATAGATGTACGCTGATAATCCGGATGGTCTGGCGCTTGCGCAGGGCGATTTAGATTTAGTCGCCCTGCGCAAGCGCCAGAGCACCCGGATATGTACGATGGTTTCTGTTTACGAGTGGTACGCTTTCAAAGAGAGGGGTTTATTAATGCATATCTCTGGTTATATATTATCAGCTTGCGTTCCGCAGCCTAGAATCATCATGAATTCTCTTTCATGTGAGCTTAATTGGCGGCAGGACATAGGAAATTGACATTCACTACGTGTGCTTGCGAGTTCCATGGCGTGCGCAGCTTACGTTTCACCGGTGTGTCGTGTGGAGGCAGTTGCTAGATTTTGGCGGATTCGTTCATGCGATCTTATCAGCATCAATGTCCAGATGGATTGATTTGCTTCGATTTATTCCTGTTTAACGGCCTATCAACATCTGGGTCATTTATTTAAGGCCGGGTCAACGGATTCGATCCCGTATTTAACCTGCTGCATTGGGGTGGGGAGATCAGAACGGAATTATACAGTACTAGATGGCCGAGGCCCGCATGTTGCGCCCGCCGAGGCTTCGATAGTATACCGAACAAGAGTTGTCAGAAGACAACGAAGCTCGCCTGTTGGCAACCTTCATTCAAACTTGTCACAGTTGTATAAAAAAACATGAATATTATATAACTTGACCTTGGGATAAGGGGTGTGCGGTGGACCTTGACATTGAGGTCAGTGGTGGAAGGTGGATCGTGGATTTGATATAGCATGATATAGCATATTAAGATGAATGCATGTATGAAATATCAATGCGCTCCCTGAAATGAGAAGGAAAACAAAATTTAACCCAGCGTTAAGTTTATGAACACACTAAGTTGGTGATTTTCTACAGCATGATAGCTATTCACATGAGGAATGCATGTATAAATGTGACCTTGGCCTTGGCAAAATGGTGGTGGGGGGGGGGGGGGGGGTCATGGATTTGCTGTAGCACAATAGAGTATTATCAGTCATAAATGCATGTATGAAATATGAAGGTGTTCCCTGTAAAGAAACAGAAGTTATAAAAAGACATTTACTCCAACGTTAAGTTTATGATGTTGATCTTGGGGAAAAGGGTGGGGTGGGTCATGGATTTGCTGTAGCACAATAGAGGATCATCGGATGAATGTATGTATGAAATATCAAAGCGTTCAAAGTGTAAAGAAACAGACGTTACACAACATTTACCCCAATGTAAAGTTTATGAACATGCTCTGTTTGTGACCTTGACCTTGGGGTAAGGGTTGGGTGGTGGGTTGTGGATTTGCTACAGCATGATAGAGGGTCATCTGAGGAATGTATGTATGAAATATCAAGGCGTTCCATCAAAGGAAACAGTTGTTATCAGACATTTACCCCAACGTAAAGTTTATGAATGTGTCAAGCTTGTGACCTTGACCTTGGAGTAAGGGGTGGGCGGTGGGTCATGGAATTGCTATAGCACGATAGAGCATCATCAGATGAATGTGTGTATGAAATATCAAGGCGTTCCATGAAAGGAAACAGATGTTAGAATTTAAGTTAAGTTTATGAATGTGCCAAGTTTGTAACCTTGACCTTGGGGTAAGGGCTGGGTGGTGGGTCATGGATTTGCTACAGCATGATAGAGGGTCATCTGAGGAATGCATGTATGAAATAACAAGGTGTTCCATGAAAGGAAACAAGAAGTTATAAGACATTTACCCCAACGTTAAGTTTATGAATGTGCCAAGTTTGTAACCTTGACCTTGGGGTAAGGGCTGGGTAGTGGGTCATGGATTTGCTACAACATGATAGAGGGTCATCTGAGGAATGCATGTATGAAATAACAAGGTGTTCCATTAAAGGAAACAGAAGTTATATAAGACATTTACCCACGTTAAGAAGTTTATGAATGTGCCAAGTTTGTGACCTTGACCTTGGGGTAGGGTGGGCCTGGGTGGTGGGTCATGGATTTGCTACAGCATGATAGAGGGTCATCTGAGGAATGCATGTATGAAATAACAAGGTGTTCCGTGAAAGGAAACAGAAGTTATAAGACATTTACCCAACGTTAAGTTTGTGGACGACACTGACGCCGACGCCGACGCCGACGACGCCGGGGGTATGACATAAGCTCTTCTGCACTTCGTGCAGGCGAGCAGGCGAGCAGGCGAGCTAAAACCGGACGTACGGATGTACGTACGCCAATGTGCCGACTATACAGCAGAAAACCCAAAATGTGTGGGAATTAGACATGAAAAAGTCCTGGGATGGAGATCGAGACGTCCACAAATCTTCTCATTTCTATTAGGAAAATAACGCTGCCACCATAACCCCCAGGAATTAGACACAAATTAAAATCCGAGATGAATTACACTGTACATTTCAGAATGCATCTAATTCCCGGGGATTTGTCCACCGCTGTCTCTGGCGAGCAAGACCCTGAGAGCAAAGACACCCCCTTTCCATAGATGGACTAGTCTGAAAATCATTTTGTGACGACTGGATTGGTTGCAAATTTAACATATCAAAATCCACTCTAGTTACTTAGGGGTGAAGGGGTTAAGTAACAATTCTCGTAGCATCAGCTCACCCAGGATTCAAGATTATCATATACATGCAACTGCATGTACAGAAGAAACCCTCTAAACTGGACATTCTGGAAAATATAGATGTCTAACTTAGAGGTGTTCCCCTGATTACAATGACTTCATGATTGCAATACATTATAATGTGTCATGAAGTGCTCATATGTCTGATTTACAGTGGAACCTCTCCAAACCGGACACCCTGTGGATCTCCCTTTACAGTGGAACCTCTCCAAACCGGACACCCTAGGGGACTCCCTTTACAGTGGAACCTCTCCAAACTGGACACACTGGGGACCACCCTTTACAGTCAAACCTTTTCAAACTGGACACCCTGGGGACCACCCAGGGTGTCCGGTTTAGAGAGGTTTCTCTGTATGTTCATGGGAACAATAAACTTCAGCCATTTCACCTTGACCTTGACAGGCAGGCACCATTGGCCAGAGAATGCTAAACCGGACATCCTGGGTGGTCACCAGGGTGTCCAGTTTAGAGAGGTTCCACTGTAATTACACACTCCATGTCATTTTAAATCACGAACAGACAATCAAATGAATTATAGTGATACTAACTTAAATTCAACACAATGGAATCCCCAGGATGTCGCGGTTTAGAGGAGTTCCACTGTAGTCGAAAAGAGTTTTGTTTGTTTCTTTGTTTATATGTGTTTAACGGCCTATCAACAGCTAAGGTCATGTAAAGCCGGGCAAACGGGTTTGATCCCATTTTAAACGGCTGCATTGAAACAGACTAGGAACAAATTTGTTTGTTTCTTTGTTTCTTTGTTTGTGTGTTTGTTTGTTTATTAGTGTATCAACAGCTAAGGTCATGGAAGGTCGGGCAAACAGGTTCAATCCCGTTTTAACCTGCTGCATTGGGGGGGGGGGGGGGGGGGGGGGATCCCAAAATCAGACCTGAAATTACTGACCTGGTGCAAGATCCATACCACACCAAAATGGCCCCTTCTCCTAAACCAAGATCACAAATAATCGTAATACTCACATAAGAGGTATAACCAGATTCAATTATCACATACAAAATGCCAAATACATGTATGTATATGAGGGCCAAACCAAGTCTCCAGTCGGAATTCCTTTAAGGATGTTTGTTTGTTTTGTTTATTGGTGTTTAACGGCCTATCAACAGCTAAGGTCATGTAAGGCCGGGCAAACAGGTTCCATCCCGTTTTACCCTGCTGCATTGGAAAAATCCCAAAATCAGAACGGAATATTTACATCGAGATACAACATATTCAGCCCTGAAATTAGAATAACCTGACTTGGTGCCAGGTCCATACTGCACCAAAGTCACTTGGCCCCTTCCTTCCCCTATTTAAAAGTAATACCGGTAGGATGGGAATTGGAATGGTTAGTGTGTCGGACTACTGATCCAAGGGTCGTGGGTTCGAGCCTGACTAGCGGCGTGCGTTGTGTCCTTGAGCAAGACATTTATCCACACTGCTCCAGTTCACCCAGCTGCAAATGGGTACCGATAATTCGTAGTTACTCTGTAAATGCGAATTACCGGCTTCTCTCAAAAATCTCTACCTCTCTTCTTTCTCCCATTCTTGGGAAACGGCATGCAAGGTCCTAGAGCCAGTGCCGCCGTTAAATATAAGCTAAAAAAAAAAGAAAAAAAAGATGGGAATTGGTAAACAAAATGTTTATACATGTAATACTGAAAATAACCGATACATGTGATCAAATATAAAATGGTGCAATTGATTTATATACAATATATCATTTCTGTGCATGAAGCGGAAAACCAATTATAATTCAGGAAATGAAAAATCAATACTCTGATGGGACATGCATTATACACTTGGCTGAACTATAAGTATGTTATTGTTCACATATTGGATTTTTCAGGAACTAAATGCTGCGGTCGCTAGCACTTCCTCGCATTTAATTCCTTAAAAATTCAATATGTGAACAATAGCGTATACATATTCACTTATACCGCTTATGGCACAGGTTGAAGTAAAGGACCAAGGTTTATACGTACATTAAATATACATAAAAGCACCAATAAGTGAGAACAAAATAAGCTAACATTTTTTAATCCATCTTATAACACATTAATGTGTTATAAGCGGGAGTAAAACAAAATTAAGCTTATTTTGTTTCCACTTAATATTGGTGCTTCTGTGTATATTTAACCCTTTCAACACCACAGACCTCTATAGAGACAATGTTTGCAAACAGTGCAGATCCAGATGAGCCGGCTCGTAACGAGCCGTCTCATCAGGATCTCCACTGTTTGTTAATAATTTTAAACGTCGTACAGATTACCCTTTTAGAAGAATGGGATAATTTGAATGAACAAAATTAATGAAATAGCGTGAAACATTGGCATGGAACATCCTATTAAGTTACTTGGTGTTGAAAGGGTTAATGTATGTTTATGAACCTTGGTCTGTTACTTCAACCTGTGGCTTATGGCACAGACTAATACCTACGAGTTGTTTATGCTGGGTTCACACGCAATGTTGTCTGCTTACACAAGTGCTTGTTAAATCATCTCTGTTCACCCAGGTGTGTACAGTGACGACAGTTGTCAATGGCAACTGAAGCAATAAACATCAATAAAATATATGTGGCCGACGCTTTGGGAAAACAGCCTCATTACAATTTGCGAGTAGATGTCCAATTCAGCTATATATTGTACAACACATCGACATGTAAACTTGTATTTGTTGGGGATGGGTGAGGTGGGGTGGGTGCGGGCGCAATGCGTGGAAAACTAACAGGATAACGGAAAATAAAATTTGCAAATAACAGCAAACAGAAACAAGAAATAGTAACTGATGGATGATACCGCTCTAACAATTTAAGCAAACAAAAAAAACAACCTTAAACACAAATTTCTATATGTCATTTGAGACATGCCATGTGATTTTGTACCTTCGGACATCTGCGTAATTTCATGAAATACGTTTTAATACAAAATTTACAATATGTTTCATAAATAATGTCAAAAGTTGACAAAGTTTTAACATATTTCATCCAATTATGCAGTTGTCCGAAGGTACAAAATCACATGGCGTGTCTCATTTGACCTTGAACATAGGGGCTGGCTGCATTGGTGGGCTATAGAATGAAACAAGAAATCACAAATGGATGTACCCCTCAGACAACACAAACAATTCTAAATCATTTGACCTGGGGACCGTTTCACTAAACTGTGTACGACTAAAATGTTCGTAAGTGAAAATTTAGGATCGTCTGGAAATTTCAATTGATGGATTTACATTTATTGAGCATAGGCTGCATATGCATATGATGGAACAATGAAATCAATCAAGCCAGCCAGATTGTCAATTGATTAACCATTTCAACACTAAAGACCTCTTCAGCAGTGTTTACAAACATTGTAGATCAAGATGAGCCGGCTCGTAACGAGCCGTCTCATCAGGATCTGCACTTTTTTGCAAGTACATGTAATTGTCATATTTTTTTTGGAGAAAAAAACCACCCCCTTCTTATAAATGGAATAGTCTGGAAATCATTTTGTTACATTTGGATTGTCCTTATATTAACATATGACCGTCCATTCCAGTTATTTGGGGTTGAAAGGGTGAAGATAAACTAGACATTATGTTTGTAAAACATGGATATGCCCCGGCATACTGGACTCTAACTGGAGAAATTGTTACAAACTTTTCAACATAAAAAGTGTTTAAGCGACATTTTGAAGGTGAAAAATGTAAAGGTCATGTTAATGGTGGCGCAAGTGTGTGACAAATATTTAGGTGATTCAAATGTCCAAGTATTGAAGCAATCCTTTGCGTAATGTTGAAGATATTACATGTTGGAAAAACTCTTACAAATTTTTCGATACAACAAAATGGCTAAGTATTTCAGCAACATTTTGAAGGTGACAAAGGTCAAGGCTGTGTTAATTGTGGGGCGACTGTGACAAATGTTCAGGTGTTTCAAGCGTCCAAATATTGAAGCAATCCTTCATGTAATATTGAAGATATTACTTGTTGAAGAAACTCTTACAAACTTTTCATCGTAACAAAATGGTTAGTATTTCAGGGACATTTCGAAGGTGACAAAGGTCAAGGTCGTGTTAATGGTGGTGCGAGTGTGTGACAAATGTTTAGGTGATTCAAGTGTCCAAGTATTGAAGCAATCCTTCGAGTGATATTGAAGATATTACATGTTAGAGTGAGTGAGTGAGTGAGTGAATAGGGTTTAACGTCCGCTTCTCTAACATAGAGGTACAAGCCTCAGGGAGTCTACACGCAGACGGGTCAACGGGGTCGTGTTCCGTATCCACCTGTCCGAGGGGGGTAAATCCCAAATTCAGAACTCAATATTTACAATCAAAATATATATTCAGTCCTGAAATTAGAACAACCTGATCTGGTGCCAGGCCCTCGCCACACCAGCATCATTTATCCCATCCCCTAGTAAAAGATGAGTAGAGTAGCGCTTAATCTTACTTTTATATATGGGGCATAGCCCGACTCAACTCTCACAAACAAGAAAGCCAAAAATGTACACGAGGGCCAAATCCGGTATAGTGGGTTCCGGAAAGTATGAACCCAATCGTTAAGCCAGTTTAGTCGCCTCTTACGACAAGCAATGGCTACTGCAGCACTATTCTCAGGATCAGTTGATCCCGCCTCGGTGACTGCACGGGGCTACACGGGGTTAGAGAAACTCATACAAACATTTTGATGTAAATGTACACAGTCGGACGGACGGACGGACGGACGTTCCTACAAATGGATACTTATGTGGCTAACCCTTACCGTTTCCTTTGTTCATCCCTATTGTTCTGTAGCCACATAAACCCATTTTTAGCCACATAAAATCACGGAACAATAGAATATTATATAACCTATTGTTCTCCTAGCTACATATGTATCCATTTGTAAGCTCGGACGGACGTACGGTAAGACGGACATACTGACGGACGGAACCTCAAGAGACACACAAATGCCTGCATTGCTATCGCATAGGGGGCATTAAAAACAACACTAAAACATAAATTTTATTTTACACGTGATAATTTATTACATACAAATGTGTTTACAAGTACATGTACATTATATACAACTACAAAAGAACAAAAAGAGCTATCAGATGATAACACAATGTGCTATATTACTTTAAAGAAACACATAACGGGTGGTATCAACCAGAGGTGCTTTTAGCGTGTACTGGTTGGTCAATTATTGTTTGTTTGTTCATTGGTGTTTAACGGCCTATCAACAGCTAAGGTCATTTAAGGCCAGGCCAATGTGTTCAAAATAAAATTGGGGGGATTCAGGTAAGGATGCCACAATCGTTTACCCATCACATGCTCCCACCTGCCACCCACTAACTCTGATAGATGTACCCCTCAAAAACGAAAAAAAAAAAACTTAAACACTAAGGTCATTTTACCTTCACCTTCACCAATAGGGAGGGCTTCATGAGTTGGACGGACGGATGAACGGACGGACAGACGGACTGACAGGGTGGCCACTATATGTATATGTACACCAAAATTGTCGTTTACCAGCCCGTTATACACATACTTCGTCACGCAGGTGCACTCCACAGTGTTAAGACACATACATGAATTGTTTGTCGATTGTTGATGCCAGGTCCTCGCCATACCACAATCACTTGGCCCCCTCTCAAAAGCAGTAGTTTGTTTGTTTATTGGCGTTTAACGGCCTATCAACAGCTAAGGTCATGTAAGGCCGGGCAAACAGGTTCGATCCCGTTTTAACCTGCTGCATTGGGGGGAAAATCCCAAAATCAGAACGGAATATTTACATCGAGATACAACATATTCAGCCCTGAAATTAGAATAACCTGACCTGGTGCCAGGTCCATACCGCACCAAAGTCACTTGGCCCCTTCCCCTATTTAAAAGTAATACCGGTAGGATTACTCTTATAAGGGGTATAACCAGATTCAACTGTCACATACAAAATGCCAAAGACGTATGTGAGGGCCAAACCAGGTCTCCAGTCGGGATTCCAGTAAGGATGAACCCCGATCGTTAAATAACCCATCGCATGCTCCCACCTGCCACCCACTCTCAAAAGCAGTAGGATCAGTAATAATTTTACTACTTTTATAATGGGCAATAACCCAATTCAACTCCAAGGTAACAAAAGAGCCAAAGATAATAACGTACCTGAGGGCCAAACCAGGCCAATCATGATTTTATAACCCGGAACCCATACCGTTAATTTATGCCGTCGCTTTCGCCCGACCAACCAACCACCCACTACATGAATTGTTTGTAAACGGCAATCAATAATTGACAATCCAAGAACTGCTAAAAGCACTTGTGATATCAATAGATCATAAATCTTGAAGCCTTTCAGCGATTCAGGAAGTACTAGTATTTTTAATGTGTTTGTGCATGTTCATCAAATGAACAGAAAATAGTGCAATTCTTATATTTACATTTTATACGTGGCTGTGACTGGAGAAATGGGGCTTATGGGTTTTGCGACCAGTGTAGATCCAGATCAGTCTGTGCATCCGCACAATCTGATCAGGATCTACACTGGTCACAATTCCATCAATGAAACATCTGTCATGCTTCTAACAAGGACTTGAGAAATGGGGCTTATGGGTGTGCAACCAGTGTAGATCCAGATCAGCCTGTGCATCCGCAGTCTGATCAGGATCTACACTGGTCACAAATCCATCAATGAACACCCATCATGCTACTACTTTGATCAGGAGCTACACTGGTGACAAATCCCATAAGCCCCATTTCTCCAGTGACAGCCACATATATCATCTAACAGAGCTCCAGATAAGGTGTGTGTCTAATGAGTAGTGCACTCAATGATTGATTGCAAATTCAGTGAGTATTTTATTTTTTCACTATTGAGTGAGTGAGTGAGTGAGTGAGTGAGTGAATAGGGTTTAACGTCCGCTTTTCTGACATAGAGGTACAAGCCTCAAGGAGTCTACACGCAGACGGGTCAACGGGGTCATGTCCCGTATCCACCTGTCCGAGGGGGGTAAATCCCAACTTCAGAACTCAATATTTACAATCAAAATATATATTCAGTCCTGAAATTAGAACAACCTGATCTGGTGCCAGGCCCTCGCCACACCAGCATCATTTATCCCATCCCCTAAAAGTAATAGGATTAGCGCTAATCTTACTTTTATATATGGGGCATAGCCCGACTCAACTCTCGCATACAAGAAAGCCAAAAATGTACATGAGGGCCAAATCCGGTATAGTGGGTTCCGAAAAGTATGAACCCAATCGTTAAGCCAGTTTAGTCGCCTTTTACGACAAGCAATGGCTACTGCAGCACTATTCTCAGGATCAGTTGATCCCGCCCCGGTGCCTGCACGGGGCTTTTCACTATTGAAAATATTAGGTATGTAATTGTAATTCTGATACAAAATAGATACTACTGATAAATGATTTTCTACCACAGCATATTGTTTGTTGAATGTAAAGTCAGAAAACATTGGTGAATATGAGTAGAGCTCCAGATGAGGTGCGTATTGGCGTATTTTACGCACTTATTTTAGCAGAATACGCATTGATTATCAAAAGTGCGAGTACAAAATACTCACAGCAATGAGAAAATATGCATTGATTTTCAAATTGAGTAGTGAAAATACTGTAGTAAGTTGAACATTTACTTTAATAGTTGAGCTGCAAAAAGCAAACAAATAAGTGAATTTTTAAATTTGTTTTATTTTTTATCATTTGTTCCCTATTTAATAAAGAAAATCAATAATACCTTTTGTAAAAGTAAAACAAGCGTTAAATCCCCTCGCTGGCAATCTTAATAATAATATTAATAATAATAATAAAAAAATAATAAAAAATAAATTAAAATCCTCAGTGACCTTGACCTTGGGCGGTCGGACGTGGGTCATATGTAAAAAAAAAAAGCACCATCCTAGACACTAAATGAAAGGTGTTACTAACGTACATATGTACGTACGCACACACGTTCGTACATGAACTAACGCTATATCCCCTCTTGCCTATCGGTGAGGGGATAATAAGCATTGAATTTGAAATATGGGGGTATAATACTCTTTAGATACAAAGCTTATCTGGAGCCCTGATATGAGGCCAACATGCAACACAAAAATGCAGGTACAATACAGGTACAATACATTGAT
This sequence comes from Conchocele bisecta, assembly GCA_029237695.1. Classification (NCBI taxonomy): domain Eukaryota; kingdom Metazoa; phylum Mollusca; class Bivalvia; order Lucinida; family Thyasiridae; genus Conchocele; species Conchocele bisecta. The sequence goes on from CM055279.1 coordinate 37,203,086, forward strand.
GTTTCAATGACAATACATGACAATACAGTAAAACATAAAAATATTATGACAAATATGCACACAAATTGATATAGTTGTTAAAAGGCGGGAAAATAAAATTGTTGTCTGCTATTTTCTTGCATTTGTTTTATTTCTTAAAGGTAGGCACAAACTGTTCTTTATAGGAATTAAATAAGTGTATAATTATGTTACTATTTCACCAGTTCTAAAAATTACCCCACATATTGATTGGCATTATTATACATTTTATATCAGACATAAATTTCCACACTGATATCGGGGGCGATAACCGTGTTTCCTTAAAATGTTAACGGACATAACTATTTATTCTCTGTATTTAATTTTTCAATGTGCAATGATCATACTTTATAATCTGTCGAAAATATTACGTTTTCAGGCGGTACATTTAATTAGTATAAATAAATAAAAATATCATGCCTCATTTGCATATGAAAATAGCGTGCTACCACCGCGAGTCACTATCGGTAAAATAAATATTACTACATCATTATATCTGTATAGCGGGCACTCATAATTTTTAAAACTGGTGGAATAGTGACACAATTATACACTTATTTAATTCCTATAAAGAGCATTTTGGGCCTACTGAGTGAGCATGTACCTTTAACAAAAACAAGCTAAGGCAGCACATGAGGATCATCTCTACTGGAGACGAGTCTTGTGTGCCGTCAGGACATGTTTTTAGTGGGGAACATTTAAAATTCAAGAGAAATTAACTCTTTGCATGGTGGGAAACTTGTGGGCTATAAATAGTTCAAAACTAGCGGACAAAAATTCATCATATTCTCTTGTATTTCTCCCTGTAAATATCAAGAATATGTCTTGGAATTTCATTAGAATCGAGTCCTGAGGACTCAATTCTAAGGAAATTTCAAGACATATTTACAGAGAGAAATAAAATATACACTCCTAATTCGTTTGGCGGATATTTTCACCGCTAGCACGCAAAGTTAAACCCTGAAGACTGGCTGTGACTGGCAAAATGGGGGTTGGGGTGGGGACCAGTATAGCTACTGATAAGATAGCACACTCCTGTAGCTTGATGACGATATATACTGCTTGTTATAGACATGACAGGTGATTCCTTGAGTGAATGGCGAACAGTGCAGATCCTGATCAGACTGTGCGGATGCACAGGCTGATCTTGATCTACACTGGTCGCAAAACATGTAAACCCTAATTGATAGCTTCAATTACGTTTGTTTGTTTATTGGTGTTTAATGTCCTATCAACAGCTAAGGTCATATAAAGCCGGGCAAACTGGTGTTCAATCCCGTTTTTAACCTGCTGCATTGGGGGGAAAATCCCAAAATCAGAACGGAATATTAGAATAACCTGACCTGGTGCTAGGTTCATACCACACCAAAGTCACTTCCCCTAAAATATGATTACGAATAATCGTAATACTCACATAAGGGGTATAACCAGATTCAACTGTCACTCACAAAATGCCAAAGACGTATGTGAGGGCCAAACCAGGTCTCCAGTCGGAATTCCGGTAAGGATGAACCCCGATTGTTAAATAAACCCGAGAGTTGTCATTATTGTGCACGACACCTTTGGGTCATAGTCTATGCATGTCGGAAATTTCATGAAAATATTCCAAAGGGTATTCGAGTTATGCTCAGGACAAGAAATTAGTGTGCAGAAAGCACAAGGGAGATAACTCGACAATTAGTGAGGCAAGAGTTGTCATGTGTGCATGCAACAGACCATTGTGTCATGGTCTATGCAACTGTGAAGTTTCATAAAAATATTGAAAAGCGTATTCAAGTTGTGCTGCAGACAAGAAATCAGTGCACAAAAAAAAACAATGGGAGATAACTCGAAAATTAGTGAATGAAGATTTATCATTCTGTTTGCATGTGTGTTAGTTTGTTTATTTATTTGTGCTTAACGGCCTATCAACAGCTATGGTCATGTAAGGCCGGGCAAACGGGTTCAATCCCGTTTTAACCTGCTGCATTGGGGGGAAAATCCCAAAATCAGAACGGAATATTTACATCGAGAAACATATATTCAGCCCTGAAATTAGAATAACTTGACCTGGTACCAGGTCCATACCACACCAAGTCACTTGGCCCCTTCCCCTAAAATAGGATTACGAATAATTGCAATACTCACATAAGGGGTATAACAAGATTCAACTGTCACATATAGAATGCCGAAGATGTATGTGAGGGCCAAACCAAGTCTCCAGTCAGAATTCCAGTAAGGATGAACCCCAATGTGTGACAATAGAGGGAGAAAACTGATATTTTAGTAAGGTGAGAGTTGTCATTATTGAGCACGACACTTTCCTTTGGGTCACGGTCTATGCATGTGCGACGTTTCATGAAAATATTCCAAAGGGTATTCGAGTTATGATCCAGACAAGTAGTTTGATGTCAAAGCGATGTTTGATGTCAAATTAACAGTATCCTCCGACTTTCGTCCGGGGGGGGGGATACAATGACTTGATAAATTGTACTTATCGAGCATTACTTGGTATTGGCATGAACATATTATATTTATCGAGCATTACTTGGTGTTGGCATGAACATATTGTATTAAATTACAATCTTAGATAGTTAAACAGTATAAGAGTATTGGAACGAAAGATAAATAGCTGGTATTGGCATCGACAAATGACTAGCATCTGAATATATCAAACATTTGAAAAAGAGCACTGCAAGTACATTCTAATATGAGACACGTCATGTGATTTTGTACCTTTGGACATCTGCGTAATTTCATGAAATATGTTTACAAAATTAACAATATTTTCCGCAAATGGCGTTAAAAGTTGACAAGATTTTCAGAGTACATGCAGAATTATATTTCCGCATGTACTCTGAAAATGTTGTCAACTTTTTACTTTATTTATTAAAAATAGTGTGAATTTTTTAAATGTTTGTTGGGGTTTAACAGCCTATCAACAGCTAAGGTTATTTAAGGCCGGGTCAATGGGTTTAGTACTAAATCCCATTTATTTGTAAATGTATTTAATGAAGTTATGCAGATGACCGAAAATGACTAGTGCCTGCATTTATCACAACAATAATTCACTAACATGAAATACTACATGATATTCGTAGATCAATGAATTACTATAAAGCTACGGTAAACTGATATTATGATATGTGTTAAATGAGCTATACATGTGATTACATGTATATGAGGAATTAAAGGTACAAGCCCACTCAGTAGGCACAAAATGTTCTTTATATCCGAGACATCATCCGAGACATTTTCTGGCAAAGTAAACATTCATTCACCATTATCCCACGTATCGATTGGCATTATTATACATTTTATATCGGACGTAAATGTGGTACATGTATCAGGCTATTTTCATATGAAAATGAGGCATATTTTTTAATTATTTATTATTCTAATTAAATGCCTCACCTGAAAAAATAATATTTTTGACAGATTATCAATTTGTGGGGTAATAGTGAATGAATGTTTATTTTTCCAGAAAATGTCTTAGATGATGTCTCTGATATAAAGAACATTTTGTGCTTACTGAGTGGGAGTGTACCTTTAATGAACATGTAAGAATATTTACAGTTGATTTTTCTATACATGACAAGTAAATGCTATTCCATGTGATTAATGTCAGTTATGTGTATCACGACAAAGCAAGACCTGGCAGACAAAAGTGAAAGTGAGTGGGTCCCAACAATAGCTAAGGTCATATACTGGTAGAGACGGGACCACAGTCTCATCCGACAGACCAGCGGAATGGAAATACTATGTAAGTATTTTTCAATCATAGCGAGAGGATTGAACTCACAACCTCAGGTATTGGAAGTCCAATGTCCAATGTCACATCCCCTAGGCCACAACCCATCCCTAGCTGGCACAGAATAGCATAGCTCAAAAGTGACATTTAACAATAAATGAAATGACGCATCTCCGGTAATGAAACAACCATCGATAATTAATTACTCGCATGATTGAGATAACAGTACTAACCCTTAGACTGCTACTCACAACATAAAAACATGTTTTGACAGCACTTCAGAATCATTGCCAATGGCTGCCACTTCATAAATAGCACTTCCACGCAGTCGTCACTCGTCTACGTTTTATTGTTAGCCATAGCTTTAACCTGCTATCTTAATTTTTTGTCGTCTGCTGTTTATTATTTTCTATTTTTCCATTTTTCATCATCAAGAACATGCTTTGACATGACAGCACTTCAGAATCATTGCCAATGGAAATGATTCTGAAGTGCTGTCAAAACATGTAAATTATTCTAAAGAGCTGTCAAAGCATGTTTTTGATGATAAAAATGGAAAATAGAAAGTAAACAGCAGACGACAAAAAATTAAGATAGCGGGTTAAAACTATGGATAATAATAAAACGTAGACGAGTGATGACTGCGTGGAAGTACTATTTATGAAGTGACAGCCAATAATAATGAAAATGACACGTCTCAAGGTAATGAAATGACCAGCGATAATGATTCCCATGATTAACCCTTTCAACACTACATGCCTGTATAGAGGTATTGGCAAAGGTGTAGATCCAGATGAGCCGGCTCGTGACGAGCCGGCTCATCAGGATCTGCACTTTTCGCAAGTAATTTCCATATTTTTGAGAACAAAAAAATACCCCCTTTTCATAAATGGACTAGTCTGAACACATTTTATTCCTGATACTTAGGGATGAAAGGGTTAAGATAACAGTATTAAAGCTAAGGTTATCAATAAAATGTAGACTAGTGACGTCTGCGTGGAAGTAGCACTATCACAGGCGCGATCGTCAAAGCAGTAACGCGTCGTTGTCGGGTCAAACGGAATGTTCCCACCTGAAATATATACAGTATCTTTCATGTGTGGTGATTTAATATGATATTTATTAAAAATGTTTACTGATTTCATAAGAAACGAGGCGGTGAAATCTGTCAACGCGTTTAATAAATATGTGGTGATTTATTATGATATTAACCTTTAGACCGCTACTCACAACAATTGTCGTCTGCTGATGCTTTTATATCTTGCCTTATTTTTCCATAAAAACATGCTTTGACAGCACTTCAGAATCATTTCGAAAGGAAATGATTCTGAAGTGCCGTCAAAGCATGTTGTCAATGTTGTCAATTATTCTAAAGTGCTGTCAAAGCATGTTTTTGATGATAAAAATGGAAAATAAACAGCAGACGACAAAAAAAAAAGATAGCAGTCTAAGGGTTAAACAAGTTTACTGATTTCATAACCCAGAATTCCGACACGGTGATGTTATATGATGATGAAGAATGGAATGGAATGGAACGGTGCTTAACGGCCCATGAGTGTGTTCCAAATGCTTACATGTATCAAGTGTCATAAAATACTGAAGCAATCCATTTAGTAATATTAAAGTTATAGCATGATGAAGAAGTTTGTACATACATTTTGACATTTCGGATGACGACGATGATGACGATGCAGACGATGGAAAAAGCGGCGACTATTAGTCACGCCAGTCGCCTTCTGGCGTGACTAAAAACAAAACGAGGCTATGTTTCTTATAAAATCAGTCAGCATGTTTAATAAATTTCATACGAAATCATCACGAATGTTACATTCTATTTATTGCATAAGCAAAGAAGAATAAATTGATGGTAAACTGGTTAGGAAACATGTTTTCTGTAGCGGTCTCATGTCCGTATTTAATACACTGGCGTATTATGATATTTAATACACTGAGTATTACACTGCAAAAGCAATTTTATGCAATAAATTAAATTTAATAAACTTATCATTATGAAATTACAGGACTTAATGATAGGAAGCAAATGGCGGTCAAATCATGAAAATTAGATCCGTACAATGTACACATGCTATTTTGATATTCTTTGGGGCTGATGAGCTAAGAAAGGACCTAAACCAACTATGTGGAAACAGGGTCAAAGGGAAATAAATACAAATGTACAAGAGATATACATACAACTTGCGCTCTGGACGTGAATTACGTGATGGACGGATGGATGCATAAACATGGTAAAAACACAATTTCATAATAGCCGTAAAAAGGGTCTACAAAATTGAAAATTTACTTATTTGAGCTTAAAACAAGTGGAAACTTTGACATTAATTAGCGCGTCTGTTACAACAAGACATCAGTAATACTGATGAAGGAAGTATCTCTTAACTTTAACGCAAATTTCTAGGTCATTTGACCTTCAACTTGAGTACAGGGGCTGCATGAGTAGGCTATAGAATGAAAATATGCATTGTGACAAACTAGAGCAAGTGAACAGGGGCTCACGGATAACCCCGGCCGATGCCTTGTCCGACTAACAACGTAGGTATGAATTTTCATGTCCATCTGAGTTATGGTTGCATAATTGATGGGTACCGAAAATATTAATACAAATCTTACAGATGGGACGAATTGACGGACGTACGGACGTACGAACAGACGGACGGAATGACGAAAACTATATACCATTCGACATACTTCGTATGCAGGTTTACAATAAGAATATGAAGTTTACGGTATAAACAGAGTTATTGTTTGCCCTAGTTTCTCGACCAATTTAAAACACAGCATTTCGTCTCAATTAATAGCATATTGCGATGCTTTCGTCAATATCTATTAAATTGATCATTAAATGTTGCAATATTGGCAAATCTATATTTAGAACCAGAGGTTCCGCCTTGTTGACGAAATTTCATGAGACGTGCATCATGTCACCGCGTATACACGATTGATTTGTTGTAAAACTGGCAATCATGTAACAATATCGGGATTTGCCAGCATGTAGGGGGCGGCACTCCATTCAAACGTAACATGAGCATGCGATGGGGAGTGGCAAACAATAAATTAGTTATAGTTCACATATTGAATTTTTACTAAATTAATTTATTAAAAATTCAATATGTGAACTATGACTATTACATACATGTAGTAGGTATCCAAAAACATTAACGCAAGCAGACGGACAGGGTAGCGACTATATGTACACAAAAAAATTTTTGGGGTAGATAAAAAATATGTTGTGTTTTAACCCTTACACAGCTATCTTAATTTTTTGTCGTCTTTGGGGTACTACATAAAAAATATGTTGTGTTTTAACCCTTACACCGCTATCTTAATTTTTTGTCGTCTGCTGATTATTTTCTATTTTCTATTTGTATCATCAAACACATGCTTTGACAGCACATTAGCATAATTTACAATATGCTTTGACAGCACTTTAGAATCATTTCCATTGGAAATGATTCTGAAGTGCTGTGAAAGCATGTTTTTATTGATAAATAAGGCAAGATATAACAGCAACAGCAGACGACAATTGTTGTGTGTAGCGGTCTAAGGGTTAATGAAAGAACAACATTATCTCTGATATGTACATACCATTGACTGTGAAGTAGACATGGGGACTGTTTCTACCCTCACCTCCCAGAGAGAAACCCAACACACGGAGTACATAGACCGTCCTGGTCTGTAAATTTGGCAGGATAGCCTCCATCACTTTGTCTACGATTGTGTCGGTCGCAGTGCGGATATCCTGTTGGATTTTCCACACACGCAGCTGAAACACAGATTATACAGAATAGAAAAAAAAATAGTTCATAGAACACGGATGCCGCATTTACCGCTTTCATAGTAAAGGCAAAATTGTGACATTCTAAGTCCAAAAGGATGAGATAATCCATGGCCCGGTGAAAAATAAATAAAAGATCGAAATTCACTAAACACCATCTAAACACCATAAACACATACCAAGTGTTAAGCATCCAGCTATTAAGTTTTACGAATTACATAAATGTGAAATTCTAAGTCCAAAGGGGGGAGATAATCCATGACCAGGTCGATAAAAAGAAGAAATTAACTGTTCGCAATTACACACCACTTGGAAGGTACAAACCAAGTTTCAAGTCTTTATGATTTCTAAAAATGATTGGGGTTTTCTGTCTGTTCAACAGCATGGTCATAGAGTAGAACCCCTTTGAACTGGGCACCACCAAAAGCTTACTTTGTTTAATTTGTGTTTTTTTTTCCTATGTAACATATCCCTAACAATAGTGTATGTTCATGATTGCAAAGCACATACACATTAAAGGAACCATCAACACAATGTAAGTGCTCTCACACAAACTTACAGTGGAACCTCTCTAAACCGGACACACTGGGGACCTCCCAGTGTGCCCAGCTTAGAGAGGTTACACTGTATTTATTTATCAAAGACCCTGGGTGTCATATATGTACACCATACTTACAATATAACCCTGCAGAGTTTCCTCGTCAAACGCAGTACTCACTCCCTGCCATGTGACCCTCACAGAATGGGACGTGTGAGACCACACTGCTACATGTTTAGGGTACCCCACAGGCGCTAAAATGGAAATACATGTAATTGATTCATGGATTTTACTATTTAATTTATTGACTGGTTGACTGATTATCCAGTTACTCGGTTGATTTTAAAGTGAATCAAATTTGCTAAACTGAAATCGCTTTTCTGCAAAACCGGAAAGAGAATAGGCAGCCTCGTTTTCGATTATTGCTAGTTCCAGATTGTACTCAGTTTTAAAAGGTACACACATGTTGATTGATTGACTGGCTGTCTGATTAACTAATGGCTGATGGATTAACCCATTTATTTACTGGCTGATGCATTAACTGATTGAATGACAGCTGATTGACTAACTGATTTATTAACTGGCTGATTGATCAACTAATGTATTGACTGGCTGATGCAGTAACTGATTGATTGGTGGCTCATTGATTAAATTGGTTGACTGACTGGCTGATTGATTACATTGGTTGACTGACTGGCTGACTGATTAACTAATGATGACCTGATTGATCAACTACAGTATTGATTAACTGGTTGGCTGACTGGCTGATTGATTGACTGGCTGATTGATTAACTGATTGATTGACTGACCGATTGATTAACTGATTGATTGACTGGCTGATTGATTGACTGACTGGCTGATTGATTAACTGGTTGACTGACTGGCTGATTGATTAACTGATTGATTGACTGGCTGATTGATTGGCTGATTGATTGACTGACTGGCTGATTGATTGAATGACTGGCTGATTGATTGACTGATTGATTGATTGACTGGCTGATTGATTAACTGATTGATTCACTGACTGGCTGATTGATTAACTGGTTTACTGACTGGCTGATTGATTAACTGGTTGACTGACTGGCTGATTGATTAACTGATTGATTGACTGACTGGCTGATTGATTGCCTGACTGGCTGATTGATTAACTGATTGATTGACTGACTGGCTGATTGATTAACTGGTTTACTGACTGGTTGATTGATTAACTGATTGATTAACTGATGGATTGACTGATTTATTAACTGATTGACTGGCTGATTGATTAACTGGTTGACTGACTGGCTGACTGATTAACTGGCTGATTGATCAACTAAAGTATTGACTGGCTGATGCATTAACTGATTGAATGACGGCTGATTTATTAACTGTTTTATTAACTGGCTGATTCATTAACTGGTTGACTGACTGGCTGATTGATGAACTGGTTGGCTGACTGGCTGATTAATTAACTGATTGACTGGTTGATTGATGAACTGATTGATTGACTGGCTGATTGATTAACTGATTGATTGACTGGCTGATTGATTAACTGATTGATATACTGGATGATTGATTAACTGATTGACTGACTGGCTGATTGATTAACTGATTGATCGATCAACCTACAGTATGATTCATTGATTGATTGATACGCTGGTTGCTTGTTTGATTGATATATAAATGGACTAATTGACAATTTGATTGTATTGATAATCCAATTGCTTGATCAACTTATTGACTAATTGATTGATACAGTGGCTGATTAACTGGGCCCGGTGGCTCAAAACATCTGTTAGCTTAACAGACTGTTAAATCCTTTAAATAGCAATGCTAAGGATTTAACAGTCTGTTAAGCTAACAGAAGCTTTGAGCAATCGGGCCCTGATTGCTTACGATCAACTCACTTATTGACAAATTGACTGATGCCATGGTGGGTTTACTGATTGATTGCTTTAGATACGCCGTACACCACATTTATCCAATCATAGTCAACATAATCGACTTACGCAGATGGAACGTCTCAGCCAATCGCCACTCGCCAATTGGACCAATCGCAGCAGAGTTGAAGACCATCACTCTCACCCAATAGTTGGAGTTATCTTTTAGACCAATCAGGATGACCTCATCGTTCTGTCCATAAACATCGCGATTCCAGATAAAATCTGGGTCGTCAATATAGTAATACTGGATCTGGAAGGAGATGGGTTTGGTTGTAGGAATAAATAGCTATGCCGAGGTGTAGTGAAACCTCTCTAAACTGGACACCCTGGCAACCCAGTCAAACTTGCATTTTAAGCGACCATCCAAGGGTGACACCACCAAAAATATCGCTTAGAACAATGATCTCTTAAAAAAAAAAAGAAATCTGGGTACTGGTATGGTTTAATATTCGGAATCCACAAATCACGAATATTAAACATTAACATAGAAATAAATACATTAGAATGCTACCGGTAATGTTTACTGTGCACTTTTCTGAATTATTCAGGCTTTATTTCATCAAAATAGATGAAAGAATTCGAATGTTATTGCGAAATAAAATCGCCCAACTGAAATCGCAAATAGGCACGAGTTAATTCCCTTTAGTAATCATTAGAGAGAGTTCGAGCTTAAACTATGGCTACTATAGTTGAACTATACTTCAACTAAACAACTGTGAATGCAGACTGGTTCGACCAGTGATATCATACGTCTATTATAGTTTGACTAACCAAAAGACTCCTGTTCCTCCAGTTTCAAGATGGCGGCGAATAGGTAAAAAGTTCTAGAGAGCGGGAAATGTACATGGAAATTCTCTACTAGACATATGCGCAATGCACCTACTATAGTTAAACTATAGTACAAACTGAACTCGCTCTAAGGAACATAGCGATTCAGAACGATGTTTCAGGTCAATAATCATAAACATTCACACTTTGACTTGTTTCCTTTGTTTGTCACACGCTTGAAGCTAATTTCACCTGGAGAAAGTGACATCCTGTTAATTAATGGTCGTTTAATACAAGCTAAAATTGCTTTTGTTTACAAAATAAGTGACCGGTGGTCGTGTTAAGGGAAAGTCGCTTAATACACTGTCATTATATAGGCCAAATGGTCGGGGGGAATTGAAAGTGGTCGCTTAAGACAAAAGTCGCTTAATGCACATGGTCGCTTGTGCAAGTTTGACTGTATGTTTACTTTCACATTAACAATGTTTTCTTGTAAACAATTCTTGGATTTACATTTATTGAGCATAGACTGCATATGCAATTCTCAGACCATAAAACCTCACACATACTGCTCCAAATAAAACAAGAGGGCCATGATGGCCCTAATTCGCTCACCTGACTCCATGAACACCAGAGGAGAATGTGACATTGAGTTCATGTGTTTTAAAAAAAGTTGTGCTATTTTTAGATGGCGGTCATCTTGGATTAAGCGATGACTCTCATTTTACCAAATCTGAAAATGCTTCACCCAAGGATCTTAACTTACTATGAAGTTTGGCCAGCATCGGCCATGTGGTTCCTGAGAAAAAGACGTTCAAAATCTTGAATAAATGGACCTTTTGGAGGCCATCATTGATGACATAATCATCCGATTCCGACAAATATTGCACCAGAGCAATCGCCTCATCGATACCTTCAATTTGATATATGACATGACCATATTTGGTCAAAAATAAAATTTGACCACACGGGCCATGCCGGGGTCACCATTTTAACACCTTTGAAAGAGCATTCTACGTCGATCATTCCTACCAAGTTTCGTCAAAACCTGGTTGGCGGTTCACGAGAAAAAGATTTTTTAAGAATTTGTGCTATTTTTAGACGGCGGCCATCTTGGATTAGCGACGACCTCCGTTTTAACAAATCTGAAAAGGCTTCACCCATGGACCATAACTGAAGTTTGAAGACATGACCATCCAATTTCGACAAAAAATGTACCAGAGCGATCGCCTCTTTGATACCTTCGATTTGATAGACATGACCATATTCGGTCAAAAATAAAATTTGACCCCAATTTGACCCCATAGGCATGCCCATTTTTGACCCGGGGTCTCCATTTTAACAACTTTGAAAGAGCATGGTACATCGATCATTCCTACCAAGTTTCATCGAAATCCGGCTGGCGGTTCATGAGAAGAAGATTTTTTAATGAATTTGTGCTATTTTTAGACGGCGGCCATCTTGGAATTAGCGACGACCCCCCCATTTTAACAAATCTGAAAAGGCTTCACCCATGGACCATAACTGTGAAGTTTGGCCACCATTGGCCAAGTAGTTCCTGTGAAGAAGAATTTTGAAATCTCTAATAAAAGAACGACCTTTTGACCTTTCGGTGGCCATCTTGGATGACATGACCATCCAATTTCGACAAAAAATGTACCAGAGCGATCGCCTCTTTGATACCTTCGATTTGATAGACATGACCATATTCGGTCAAAAATAAAATTTGACCCCAATTTGACCCCATATGCCATGCCCATTTTTGACCCCGTGGTCACAATTTTAACAACTTTGAAAGAGCATTGTACATCGATCAGTCCTACCAAGTTTCATCGAAATCCGACTGGCGCTTCATGAGAAGAAGATTTTTTAAGAATTTGTGCTATTTTTAGATGACGGCCATCTTGGATTAGCGACGACCTCCATTTTAACAAATCTGAAAAGGCTTCACCCATGGACCATAACTGTGAAGTTTGGCCACCATGGGCCAAGTGGTTCGTGTGAAGAAGAATTTTGAAATCTCTAATAAAAGAACCACCTTTTGACCTTTCGGTGGCCATCTTGGATGACATGACCATCCAATTTCAACAAAAAAATGTACCAGAGCGATCACCTCTTTGATACCTTCGATTTGATATAGACATGACCATATTCGGTCAAAAATAAAATTTGACCCCAATTTGACCCATGGGCCACGCCCATTTTTAACCCCGGGGTCTCCATTTTAACAACTTTGAAAGAGCATGGTACATCGATCATTCCTACCAAGTTTCATCGAAATCCGGCAAGCGGTTCATGAGAAGAAGATTTTTTAAGAATTTGTGCTATTTTTAGACGGCGGCCATCTTGGATTAGCGACGACCTCCATTTTAACAAATCTGAAAAGGCTTCACCCATGGACCATAACTGTGAAGTTTGGCCACCATTGGCCAAGTAGTTCCTGTGAAGAAGAATTTTGAAATCTCTAATAAAAGAACGACCTTTTGACCTTTCGGCGGCCATCTTGGATGACATGACCATCCGATTTCGACAAAAATTAAAATTGCACCAGAGTGATCGCCTCGTTGATACCTTCGATTTGATATATGTATGACCATATTCAGTCAAAAATAAAATTTGTTTCCCCAATTCACCCCACAGGGCCACACTCGTTTTTGACCCGGGGTCACCATTTTAACAACTTTGAAAGAGCATTGTACATCGATCATTCCTACCAAGTTTTATCGAAATCCGGTTGGCGGTTCTTGAGAAGAAGATTTTTGAAGAATTTGTGCTATTTTTAGACGGCGGCCATCTTGGATTACGTAATGACGTCATTTTAACAATTTTGTAATCCCCCTATCTAAGGACCATGACCATGAAGTTTGGTGACTATAGGCCTAATGGTTACCGAGGAGAAGACGTTTGAAAATGTTCACGGACGACGACGGACGATGACGGACACATTGCGGTAACAATAGCTCTGACACATGAGCTTCGCTCAGGTGAGCTAAATACAAAGCATGGTTATGCTCATTCTAATGCATTAAAGTTCCCTACTTTCTGAAACGTCGGAGCATATCACGAACAGTGACTTCAGCTGGTTGTTGTCATCGATAACATAACCGTCTTACACCAAATGAATTTGAAGAATGAAACTCCGCTACAGAATAATCCCATTTCAAATTGAGATTAACGGGACTTTTCTAAGAAATGTATAATTTGTATTGCTTTCCGTGTGTTGTTGCAACAGTTAATTGCTTTCCGTGTGTTGTTGCAACAGTTAATTGCTTTTATTCATTTAAAAAAAACATGCTAACATTACTATTGGGTTCGGGTGATTTTTTGTCACGGAAATGTCAACAAGTGTCCACAAAATTTCCCAGGATTTCCGCCTAATTCAGGTGATTACCCATCATATCACAGTTTATTATGCATAGTCATGTATGTGCACATTGGAATTTGTATAATTATAGGCTGGTACTCGGTACTGGATATCGAGTTTGCATTTGTGTTGATCCATATATTCTTCTGTATATTGGGTGGGTGGGGTAATATTTGTTGAATTTGTTGAAGGGCTACCCTAAAGTAATTTTCGTCAGTCGTTGGTCGATTCTCTATTTCTCTCTTGGGTTGTACAGGTCAAGATGGCAGAATGGAGAACAGAAAATGTGCTGAAAATGTTTTGGGATAAACTTGGATTCCCCGCCCCCATTGTTTACAAAAGTGCGTAGTTGCACAAATTTGTCAAGTTGTAAAACTCAGACAGGTAAAACGGAGATTATATATGCTCTGAAACTGATTTAACCAGAATTGCAAAGTATACTTATCTACCTTGTATACTTTGAGGGAGTAATCATTTATTTTTCCCGAAATGCATTATTTCATATAGAACTAACGACTGCATATATTTGATGATTAAAAGTATGCAGAATTATTATACTGAATTGATTACATTATCACAGCCAAAATGGCTGTGATAATGTAATAAATTCAGTATAATAAAAAATAATCAATGTATCCTTAAATTGAAAATTTCTCCCTCAAAGTGAACTTTGCGAGATAAGTATATTTTGCAATTTTGGTGAAATCGGCTACTCATTTTTCTTATTTTACAGGCTGTAATCACGATTGACCAATCAGATGCATTGTTTCTATTTTAGGTGCATTAAAATAAAATCACATACAAATGGCCGGTGGCAGTATGACAACATTATAAGCTGGTCTTAGAGCAAATTTCACATTTTTGGAGAGCATGTAATATACAATTTATTCCACTACAATTGCTCCGCACTCATTTCTTTATTGGATTTCCAGATGTCTTGGAAAATAAATCGGGTATTTCAAAATGGTAGTTGAATAAACTCTATATATGTGGCCCGGTGGATGACCTCCGACAAACTTCTTAACTGGATTGATGGACACAAACACGGAAACACAAACGGATGCACACACGGACGGACACACAGAGACTGGGTGCATAATTACATACAAACGGCCGATGGCATATTTACCCTATAACCGGCTATGCGGCCCTTCATGTGGTCCCGATCGTCAGGTACCGGTGTCCATGTGACAGAAACTGCCGTGCCGTTGTAGTTGTCGCAGTCACCCATCACCGGTCGCGCCACAGGAACTACAATGGACAAGGGAATGGGTTTAACATCCCAGCAACGGCTAAATGAAATGGGGTTTAACATCATATGTGGCTGTAGTTCTCGCAGTCACCCATCACCGGTCGCGCCAGGCCACAAGGAACTACAGTGGACAATGGGAATGGGTAACTCCCAGCAACGGCTAAATGAAATGTGGTTTAACATCATATGTGGCTGTAGTTCTCGCAGTCACCCATCACCGGTCACGCCACAGGAACTACAGTGGACAAGGGAATAGGTTTATGAAATGAAATTATGAAAATGAAACAAGGGCATCGTTATCATTAAGGTAATCCCCTCGCTGGCAGCCTTGATAACAATAATAAAAAAAACACAACAGTTTTGCCTTACAAACAAGGTGAACATACGTTCTTAGTGACTGTGCCCTTGGGTGGCTGGATGTGGGTCGCATGGAAAACAAGGCAACATCCCTAGACAGACATTGTCGCCAAATATTATCAAAATCAGTGAAGTGGTTCATAAGTTATTGAAGAAACAAAAAATCGTTAATGCAATTGCTTACATACAAGGTGAATATAAGTCCTCAGTGACCTTGACCTTGGGTGGTCGGACATGGGTCGTATGCAAAACAAAGCACCATCCATAGACAGTGTGGCCAAATATTATTAAAATCAGTGAAGCGGTTCATTAGTTATTGAAAAATTAAAGGTGTTACTAACGCATGTACGCACGTATATATGGACTAACAATATTTCCCATCTTGCTTATTGGCGAGGGAATAATTATAAAACAGATAATTTATTTTGTTTCACACATTCTAAGGGTTAAATCAACTTACTTCCTTCAGCAGAAAATATGACCTTGTCTGTGGAGTTTGGCCCGGCTCCAAGGTTGTTGAATGCCCCGACCTTGACCTCGTATTTGAGGTAGTAGTTGTCCCTGCCGACCAGCTGGGTGTAGTTCTCCATTGCCGCGTCCGACACAACCACCTGATGATAGAGAATATCAAGCTGGTGTCTTTTGATATCAAGTTTATCAGGCAAGGCTAGGAAACGCGTAGGAATTATGAGGCTTACCGTTTACGAGCCTGGTATTCTATTTATCAGGTAACGTTTTATGCATGAAAATGACCAAATATGACACTGTTATCTATGGATAGTACGCGGACTTGTTTTCGTTGCGCCATTACGCTGATGTCATTCGGTATCGTCAAGTGACGCCATCCGACCAATGCATTATGGAACGTCAGTTTTCACTTCATTGAAATCCGGGTGTTTGTATCGGGTCGATGCCTGATACAACAATATGTTATCAGTCAGTATGTATTCGGTCAATACAGGGCAGGTTACCTGATAAATTATAGTAGTTATACAGTAAACATGTATTATTAAATGTGCATGCCCACTCAGTAGGTACAAAGTCAGTATTCCACAAGTTCTAACAATTATGAGTGCTCGCTATACAGATTTAGTAATATTTATTTTACTGATAGCGACTTGTGGTGGTATCAGGCTATTTTCATATGCAAATGAGGCATGATAATTTTTAATTATTTATACTAATTAAATGTGTCACTGAAAAAAATATTTTCGACAGATTATAAAGTATGATCATTGCACATCAAAAAATAAATTCAGAGAATAAATAGTAACGTCCGTTAACATTTTAAGGAAACACGGTTATCGCCCCTGATATCAGTGTGGAAATTTATGTCCGATATAAAATGTATAATAATGCCAATAAATATGTGGGGTAATGGTGAATTAGTGTTTATTTTGCCAGAAAATGTCTCTGACAGATGATGTCTCCGATATAAAGAACATTTTGTGCCTACTGAGTAGATATGTACCTTAAACCACTTTCACCCCTAAGTAACTAGAATGGATGATCCAATGGTCACAAAATTATTTTCAGACTACATTTATGAAAAGGGCGTGTTTTTGTTCTAAAAAATATGACAATTACTTGCAAAAGGCGTAGATCCAGATGAGACATCTCGTCACGCGCGGTCATCGGGATCTACACTGTTTTCCATACACCTATACTGGCCTGTGGTGTTGAAAGGGTTAAATATAAAGATAATACAAGGGCTACATGACTAAGCTAATCCCCATCCGCTGGGACCCTGGATTGTAAACATGAACAAAAGTCCTCAGTGACCTTGACCTTGAATGTTACGATGTCGGGTGTGTCAAAAAACAAAACAAAGCACCATCCCTAAGACGCATGTCGTGGCCAAATATTATTGAAATCTGGTGAAGGGGTTATTAAAACAGTTTATTGAGAAAACAAAAAAAATCATAAGTCACTATATATTTATTTCCAAAACAAATTGTATCAAATTTATAAGCATTTTTAATTGCGAAATAATACAGTTAAAACCTCAATAACCTATTGTCTGTTCCACGTTTTGCTGCCCGACAAAGTTTTCCATTCTATTATTAAACATATTAAATCTAAAAAAATATTTAAATGTAAGTACTTTTTCATCAGTAACCTAAAAAATCACCCTCCCCCAATTTTGTTATTTCATGACATTTCCATCAAAATTTTGATTTTATTGCAAAAAAAAACAAAAACGATTTTCCCTATGGGAATTTAACATGGGGCAAAAAAAGAGCAGGAGGTGACCACAAGGGTAGATTTAAATTTTTTTTTTGGAAATCGACTCTGTATGTAACCTGGCGAGATACCTTTGGAAATGATGTAAATAAGAAACAAAAGTTAGATCCGAAAAAATCGGTCAAGAAATAAAAAAAAATATTGAAAACAATAATGTTTTTTTTTAGCACCAATGTTAAATTCCCATAAGGAAAATGTTTTCATTCTTTTTTAGGGAGGGTGATCATTTTTTGTTAGATGAAAAAGTACTTAATAAAAACTAATAAAATTTTTTAAGATTTAATGTGTTTTATAGCCAAAAGTTTGTCGGCAGGAAAAACGTGGAACAGACAATAAACATTGGGACACTCTTTGTTGTGAGAAATGAGATATTTATATGCATTTGCTGGAATAATTTGTGTCTGTATATTTAGGTCAAACAATTCTGCAAAAAAAACCGGGAACCCACTTTTCCGATGGAAAAGTGGGTTCCTTGTTTTTGCAG